>JBBMKF010452161.1:0-12285 GCA_037834155.1 Curcuma caesia | reverse complement strand
AGATGGCTTTTATAATATCGTAATAAGTAATTTTAATTAAATTGATAAAATATAATTTTTTATGTCATAGTAACAATTTAATTCAAATAAGATTATTTTTAAAATAAAAAAAATATAGAATTCTGTTTTAATTTTTATAATAATTCTGATAATGATGGAGTGTACTTCTGATAATTAGGGACGACGTGGGAGTGGGATGGGGTTAGGTTTCGTTGCGAGGACGACGTGGCGTCCTACGTGCCCATGCTTTGGTAGGTGGAATACTTGGTAGTTGGCTTCGTTGCACGAGGAGCCTTCGCCTGGCCGTCGTGCTATTAATGCAGACCAGTTCAAGGTCTAGATCCGTCATAATTCAAAATCGATTCGAGAATGAGAGGCGGATTGGACTGATCTCGAGTTGGCTGAGTTCGTCGAGGGATTGGAGTTCACTTCGTGTGAGTGCATTATCTTCGATTCGAAATTCTTTTTAACAAATATTATATTTATAAATAATAATCGAATTCGACCCGTGAGCAGATCTAGTTTAGACACGCCCATGGGCCAGTTGAGTTTGATACAACACGACCTTCTTTTTATTGTGGGCTGTGCCAAACAAACAATCTGGATCCAAACGAGCGTAGCCCAATTTATAGCTCGGTCTCCCCAATTTATAGTTGATTATTCCTCCATTCAACTATAATGTCATGTTTAGAAATATTTATAGCGTCCCTGGGGCAATGGTGCAACGGTAGAACATCCGGGTTGTGACCTATGGATCCGCGGTTCGATCCCCAGCTACGGCGTATTTGCAGGAATTTTTCTTCAAATGGGGAACGCAATCAAAGGATGTTGGGCATCTGGATTGACCGCCGTATGCGCTTCCTGATTTATCCTGGTGGTCGGTGGGAAACTTCCGTGGGACCGGACCGGCCACCCCCAGAGATGTGGCTACTGGGATTATCATTTTTTTTAGAATCCGTGTCCTACATGGTAGGTTTCACAAGGTTTCACAACCATATATGAGAAAATAAATCGAGAATCCTTGTCCACTTCAACAACTTTGCTCCGTCGTAACCAACTTAACTATGTCCCAAAGGTGGCCGCTGGTGCACTAAACTTTCATAATTGTGGATTCAAAAAATTTTTTATAAGTATTATCTTATTGTATAATAGATTATTTTCAATGAGGCGAATTCAATAAATTTAAAAAATTAATATAATATAAAATGTATAATAAAAATTATATATTAACTTTTGTATGTTTTTATAACAATACTTTTAATTTTTTTTATATTTTAAAAATATTAAATAATAATTTAATTATCAACGATATCAAATGCATCTCGTTCAATAGATGGTATCATAAAATTATTTACTATATCGTCCCTTTTAGTAAGCTTATTAATTCCTACAACCTTAGAAAATTGATTGCTATTTCAAATGTTAAAAATAAAATTATCAAGTTTATATTTAAGATGCATTAACTCTACTGGAGAAAAATCGGTGGGATAAAATTGAACAAACTGAAATAATTTTTTTTTATCATAAGCAGAGAATGAATTTAATGGATCAAGATAAATTATATATAATAATAAATTTATATTCACCTTGTTAAAGTGATTGTTCAACTGCAAATCTATCACTTTATAAATTGTTTCACCATGTCTAAAATCCAGAAGGCTAAATTTTGAATTTAAAGAGTTGAGAATGAACTTAAATTTAAAATTTTCAATTTTAACCTTTAGTTCTAGTTGAAATAATGATCCGTCTATCCCTGGAGCTATTTTCTTCAACACTTATTTAAGAATACAACATAACTCAATTAATCAACTAAAGTTCAAAATTTTTTATCATAAATACTCAAAAATCAAATCAATCGGCAGCTCACTAATCAAGATCCAGTTCAATTGAGATTCCAGATCTTACCTCCAAGATTAATCTGATCAAGCCCTAAATCAAAGCCTTAGTTCTTTCTTCTCCCCTTGCTGCCGAAATCCAACAACACTCCAATCAGATCAGCTCACTTCAATGAGCTGTGGAAACGAAAGTGATCAAGATCTAATGAAAATTGAAGCAATCCATAGAAATTCAGCTCATAACCAAGCAAGTACCCGAACCCTAACTCAAATCTCTTACCTATCTTCTTCCTCTCTTCGATCTGCCACCGCTAGCAGCCTCCACTTCCCCAGGATTTCAGCCACCTCTGGCAAGATCCAAGCCCCAATCGATTCCACCTTTGGTCGCCGGCTATTCCTCAGCTTCAGCTCCGGCAATGGGCGATGGAGAGCTCAATCAATCGGCATCGGCGGCGATGAGACGAAACAGGGGAGCGTCAGAAGTGAACAGAGGATTTTATCGCGATGGGGAGAAAGGGATCGCGGCTGTTGTAGCATTCTTGTAGGTTTTTCTTAACAAGTTGGTTTAGAATCCATTAACCCTATAATCCTATAACCCATTAATACCATTAGATGATTTAGGATTTGATTAATTAAACCCATCAACTTAGGATTAATTTAATTAATCTCATCTTCCCATAAACCTCTACTATTAAGGTTAATTGTATTTACAATTTAACCCTATAATTTTTGATATTTTACATCTCCCTATTAGTGTAGATAGTTCTGCCAAGTGCCGATTTTATGCAATGTGATGATGTTTTTTTCCTTTTTTTTTTTGTGTCTGATTGGTTCCTGTCCTTTTCCCATATAAGAAAAATTTTCCAGTCTTTGTGATGTACTTGGGCACAGAGCCCACTATAGTTAATGCCTGGTTATTATGTTGCTATCCTATTACCTTATATATTCCAGAATAGGAAGGTTTCAAATTCTTTGGTGTACAAGATGAGTGCATAGTTCGAGAAACTTCCAGCTACATCTTTTATTGTTCAGTTTTTTTGAGTAAAAGAACAAAAAATAAGAATTTTTAGACTAAATCTGATTGATGGATGCAATTTCTTTATGTCTTTGCTAATATTTATCTTACATGTGGTACATCTAGGACTAGAAGATGGAGATTCCCAGTGGCTGCTCTCATCACTGATTTTCATCTTCCAATGCGTAGCCTAGAAATTAAAAACAGGTTTGTTGTGCTGCAACATTGCGTTATCCACACGGGACATGGGTATCACTCCTATTAAACTGCACGGTCTGTTTTTTTAATGATATTGGATTTGGATAGCAAGGCATTTTTTCAAAGTTAAAATGCATCGTGGTGTAATTAACAAGGACAACTTGTGGAACATGTTCTTGTGGTTTGTTCATTATAATCATCATCACATCGTCTATCCCGGCTCTTGTGATTTTATTGTAACCATGGAAGTTAGTCTTTTTGAGGCTACAATTGGTAATAACAGTATTTGATAGCATTTCGAAGATGGGTCTTCTGTCCATAAACAAGAGTTAGTACCTATCTTATGCCTAAAGTACTTGGTACTGCTTATAAATATAATAAGCTTAGAGATTTCACTGTTTGTGAAGCCCAAAAACAAGAGTAAAAGAGACCCTCCAGAGAATCTGCTAAACCACGACCCCTAGTAGGCACTTTAATTATCAAAGAGTACAATTATTTAATGATACTTGCATATCTAAAATTTCAAAATTGTCTGACTATGTATTTTCATAGCATTTGCATTCAATAGCAAATTCACTTTGATCAAATGCTAAAAATTCTTATTCCAGTTTGAAATGTCCGACTTAACTTTTTTGCTTGGTATTTGCTCCAGGACATCAGTTGATGATATTAAATCCTTAAGATTAATCACTGCAATCAAGACCCCATATTTGCCTGATGGGAGGTTTGATCTTGAAGCTTATGATTCCTTGATGCACATGCAGATTATCAATGGTGCTGAAGGTGTAATTGTTGGAGGTACAACAGGTGAAGGCCACCTCATGAGCTGGGATGAACATATCATGCTTATTGGACACACTGTCAATTGTTTTGGAGCATCAGTTAAAGTAATAGGGAATACTGGAAGTAACTCCACTAGAGAAGCAATCCATGCAACTGAACAAGGTTTTGCTGTGGGAATGCACGCTGCATTGCATATCAATCCTTACTATGGGAAGACATCTATGGATGGAATGGTTGCACATTTTGATACTGTCCTTTCAATGGGCCCAACAATTATATACAATGTGCCATCAAGGACTGGACAGGATATTCCACCTTTGGTTATGCAGACTATCTCACAGAATCCTAACATGGCAGGTGTTAAAGAGTGCATGGGAAATGACCGTATCAAATATTATGTAGATAAAGGCATCGTAACATGGAGTGGAAATGATGATGAATGCCATGATGCTAGATGGACATCCGGAGCAACAGGTGTTATTTCAGTTGTTAGCAATCTTGTTCCAGGTCTCATGTACGACATCATGTTCCGAGGCAAGAATCACTCAATAAACTCAAAGCTGATGCCTCTCATAAAATGGTTATTCCAGGAGCCAAACCCTATAGGTCTTAATACTGCTCTGGCTCAGCTTGGTGTTATTAGGACAATATTCAGATTGCCATATGTTCCTCTTCCTCGTGCAAAGAGACTTGAATTTGTAAAAATTGTCCAGGAACTTGGGCGTGAGAATTTCGTGGGACACAGAGATGTGCAGGTTTTGGATGATGACGACTTTATTTTGGTAGGTAGGTACTAGTCTATTTATGATGTAAGCTTGCAGCCACATCTCACAAGAATGATCACTGGAACTCTTCATGGGGCTAAAGTGTTTGATAATTTGTGATCAATCTGACTGCACTTGCTCTTTAGCAGTACGTAATTATTTTATTTTTTTATCTTCTGTCCGGAATAGGAATTAGAGTAGTCTATCTATTTTTGTTTGAGAAATTGTTGACAAGATTTTTATTGGCCTTCTTGAAAGTTGTCAATACTTTGGAAATGATGTGTCAACATAGTAGTATCTCTACTTGTCATTTTTAGTTGTATTTCTATTATCTAGTAAGCCAAGAGAAAACATCGCACATCTTTTTTCTTACTAGTATAACTCTTCTTTTAGTAGAACGCACTAGATTCCAAGAGTATCTAGCCCGCTTCAATGGTAATCTATTATTGTGCCAATCTTCCGTAGCCCCAGAAGAAAATTGCATTGTGGTTCACCTCAATCGTTGCTTTTGGATTTTCATTTTCTAATTGATGAAACAATGGAGGGTTGCTTGTGCTTGGCGTAATGCTTGATATGGACTCCGTTCTCTGAGGCTTTCCTTACTCTAATGCTAATGCTCTATTTATTTGGGAGAGCGGAAAGGAAAACTTTCCATATCATTGTCAATTCCTCGATATTGTGTAAGAATCTGTTCAAATGTTAAATCACTTAAGTTTTGTTTGATTTCCTATCACATCTATCCTTATTTTCAATTTCAAAAATCTCATCCTGCAGGAAGATAAGCAGAGTTTCCAATCGATATCAGTTGTTATTCTTTTGTATGGCACTTTTGAATACGGGTTTCCAATTGTTTTAGACTCTTTCATTAGTATGGATAGTCGGTTGAAAGATACCTTCACTTGGGAATTTTTTTTTTAACAACTACGATCCTATTGTCTTCCCCTAAAATTTTTTTGTTTAATAACTAATCCTTTTTTTATAGCATGACTTAGGAGTTTAGAAGTTCTTTTTAAATAAATTTTGATCAGTTGTGTTTTGTTTTTAAATTATAGTAATTTTTCTCTTTGATTTTTTTTATAACAACTTATATTATTATTATTGTTATTCTTTGTACCAGTTTAATGAGATGGAGTAGGATTATGGTGAAGGAGATGATCAAAATATTAATGATTATTACGAGGAGAATGATGGTAGTTGGGATGATAAAGTTTTTATAAATAGGAATTGTGTAGTTTTTTTGGATGATATCGAAGGATATGAAAAAAAATGTAGATAGGGGTTTGACAGAGAATAATGACAAAAAAGATAATGTTCCATGTGTATTATTGCACAATCTTATGATATATAGCGACGCATGTCATAGTATTCTTAGAGCGAGTTTGGATGGTTTTAGGTGCTTGTGTGAAATATTAAAGCACGACAAGAGGATAAAAAAGGCAATATGAATTCAAGTGTTGAAGAAAAGGTTGCTAAATTTTTATATTTATTTGATCACCATGTCAAGAATTTAGAATTGAGTTTTTTCTTTTGTAATCACTTTCATTTCATGAAGTCTTGAAAGCCATCATTGACTTTCATGCTGAATTTATAAAGCAACCAGATGGATATGAATTTTCTACTATTATAGAGAGTAGCAACAAATTCTACCCTGACTTCAAGGTATACTTTTTTAAAAATCATTTTGAACTTTAGAAGTTTTGTAATGTACTTTGTAGCTACATATGCTGATTGTCTCCTAATTGCAGGATTGTGTTAGTGCATTAGATGGAACTCATATACGAGTTGAGGTATTTGACGTAGATGCACCTCAATAAAGAGGAAGAAAAGATTGGCCAACTGCCGATGTGTTGGTGGCATGTTCCTTTGATTTGAAGTTCACATATGTCCTAGTTGGATGGGAAGAAACTGTATCTAATTTTTGAATCATCAAAAATGCCCTATCTAGATGTGATAAATTGATAATTCCTCATGGTATCTAGTTTATAATTAATGTTCATTAGTGGATAATATTTGAAAATAAATATGATTAACTTATATCCTTTGATTTGGTGGTAGGTAAATACTATTTAGTTGGCTCTAAATTTATGTTGAAGAGGAACTTGATTGTTGGTGCAGGAAGCACTAATCTACGTCTAAAGTTTCGATGTTTGAAAATATATTTAGGTCTGATCAGTTTGACCAAGGATTGATTCAAATAGGACATAATGTTTAGATATGAGTAAAGTTTAATTAGGTCAATTTGACCAGAAGACTAGGGAGAAGTCCTAGTCAGGTTGATTGGGCAAGAAGAAGTCTTAGTTAGAGGCTAAGTGGAAGAAGTCCTAACTGGAGGCTAGGTAGGGAAAGTTCTAATTGGAGGCTAGACAGGAGAAGTCCTAATTGAAGGCTAGGTAGGAAAAGTCTTAGTTGAAGGCTAGACAAGAAGACCTGGTGAGTCAAGCTGGGTAGGAAGTTCTGGTAAGTGAAGCTGGGCAGGAAGTCCTAATTGGAGGTTAGGCAAGGAAAAGTCTAAGCAGGTCAAGGGTGACCAGATGCTTGGAAGGTGGGAAGTATATCTATGGAAGTAATTAGTCATAATTGGAAGTTAGGAATAGGTAAGCCTAGTAGGTTAGACAGACTATAGGGAGGGTTAGGTTGCTTGTTTGTATGCTTATCTTGCAGGAACTAGGAGTTGAAAGTAAGACTGAAGAAGTATAAGAGGAGCAAAATAGAAGCAGTTAAATTAAGCTCGGAAGTCAATTTAAGTCAAACCTGATTGACTCATTCCGGGCGCTTGAATCATACACCGGGCACTCGGAATGGTCTAGACGCCCCTGTAAGGTGAAATTTGCCTCGATAAAGATTGACAAAATCATATTGGATTGGATCAGTTCGAGGCGCTCAGAAAGGGATCCAGGTGCTTGGAAGAGTCTTTATAAGGCCATTAACGTGCACCATTAAGGATACAACTTATTCTACAAATTCATCCTATGGTGCTGCTGAACGCGACCGACATCCTGCTTGTGCGATCGGGGAAGTTCTAGGAAGGATATGTTGCGCTCAAGACTTATAGATCGACCTACTCGAGATTGAGTTATTTTATTTAAGTCTTATTTTCTGTATTTCATTTTATATTATTCTTTGGATCGTAAAACATGTTTCTCCACCTCCAAAAAAGTTTCAAAAAGGAGACCATTAGCGGACAGATACATTTTTGTACATAGGCTTTGAACGTACTAACCATGGGAGGTTAGGAACCAAGTAAAAATTTATGAGTCCCTTACTTTATTTTCTAATATCCGCTGCTAGTGTTTTGATAGAACGAACAAACGACGAGTGCTATTCATTTCCTCTAGCGCGCCCACTGATCCTACAATTGGTATCAGAGCAAGCCTACTTTTGATAGGACTAATTGCCATTAGAACAAGATGACAAAGATGGAGGGGGAGACAGGTAACTATTCTAAAATTTATTTTAAAATTAATATAATTTATTTTAAGTGTAGGGAGTAAGGATATTACAAAAATCAGTGCCCTACTCGTAAGATTCGGACAGCACCACCGGCGACAAAGGAGGAACCGATGCCAAGAGCCCGATGATCTAAAGAGCACATCACATGTTTCAAGTGCCAGAAATGCAAATACTACAAAAATCAGTGTCCGGAGAGGAAGGCGGAGAAGAAATCAGCATTAGGGGTTGTGATTCCGATAAGTGCTTCAATTTATAAAAATACCTCTAGAATTTTGCATGCAAGATCTACTTTTGTTGATAAGTTAGATAATGTTAATTTACTTAATAATAATATTAATTTGACTAATTCAGATAATTAAAATTTAATCAATTTTATTAATTCAAACTTAAAAATACAAACTTAATCAATTTGATCAATTCAAATTTAGATAATTTAAATTCAATTAGTTTGACTAATTCAAACTTAATAAATTTGAAAATTTTAAATAATTTAATTAATTCTAGTATTAATAATTTAATTAATTTTGATAATGAAATTAATCAAGATATAATTTTAATAAATAAAAAATTAGACTAAGTCTTTAACTTATTCAACCGAGATAACTAATAATTAAATAAATCAAATTTAAGTAATTTAATTAATATAAAAATTAATAATAATTCAGCCAAATAAAATAAAATAAATAAAAATTAAAATAAATCTAATAATTTAATTTAATTAATAATTCAGAATTAAATAACTAAGATCATCTTAGTATTGAGATAAATTCAAAACATAATAAAAAATTCTAAAATAAATAATCCAACCACTAGAAATGTAAAATTAAATCCTAAGAATTCTTAAAATAAATTTTCAAACTTTAAAAATAATAATTTAAATTTAAATATTAAAAATCAAAATTTAAACAATCAAATTAATTACAATCATGTAGCTTTTAATTATCAAATAATAAATAATTTTAAATATTTAAAATTAAATATTAAAATTTAAGAAAATAAAATTATTAATTTTAAAAAGTCAAATTTAAATTTTAATAACTTAAATTTAAATAATAAAATTAATTATAATCAAATTCTATTTAATTATGGAATATAACTCAATTCAAATCTAAAATTAAATCTCGACCTTTAATAATTCAAAAATAAATTAATAATTTAAAAAATTAATAATTCAACAACAAATTAATATTCAAAAATAAATTATTAATTCAACAACAAATTAATAATTTAAAAATAAATTAATAAATTAATAATTAATAAATAATTCAAAAATAAATTAATGATAATTCAAATAAGCATAATTAAAATCTATAAACTTAATGATGATAAAATATTTATAATTATGAAACTAATTAAAATAATTTCAAATAAAATAAAAATATTAATAAAATTGAAAATGTATCAAAGTGGGTTGACACATTCGCGAATCCACATGAAATATATTAAATCGAGAATTTGATACATTATTAAAAATTAAAAAGTGTTTGATTTGATTGACTTGTGCATATCTATCATGTACATGTATATATTTTATTATTTATGCACATAAATACCACGTCATCATATTTAATTTTTTACTTAATTTAGAATGGTTAGTTAGGACAAATGATTTGTTGACACTTGACCAATATAGTACCAGGGTAGGACGAGATGATAGTACGTTAGAGAAGTTTGGTTTAGATAGTCAAGTGGGGTAAGGAGTATCTTGCTTGATCTGCTTAGCTAAGTGAAACTACTGAAGCTACCTCATCACATTTTAGACTAGTTAGACCAGGGTTTTTTAAGAAGTTGGTTAAGGACATAATTTCTTAAAAAGACTTTTTCTAAGGAAGTGATTGTTTCGATAACCAAGAAGGTCCCTGCCTCGCCATGACCTAGAAGTCAATTTTTGATTAACCAATTGACGGTTAAACCTCAATCTAACACAAGGTCAAACACTCATTAGAACTTAGCCTAAATTAATAAAGATAAAATTGACAAAACTGTAGGACCGGTGGGCACGCTAGAGGGGGGTTGAATAACGCTCCTTGTTTGTTCTTTCAATTAAATACACTTACAGCAGAATCAGTAAAATAAGCACAGGGATACGCGAATTTACTTGGTTCTTAATCCCCCAAGGTTAGTATGTTTAAGGCCTATATACGAGAAGGCGCCTATCTCCTTTCCGAAACCTTTTCGGAAGCGGAGAAATCTGTCTTATAGTTCAATAATATAATGAAATACAAGTGAAAATAGTAAGACTTTACAAAGAAACTTCCTATGTAGCCAATCCAAAAGTCCTTGAGTGCAACACACCCTTCTTAGAACTTCCCCGGTTGCACGAGTTGGAAGATGTTTGCATTCAACAACACCGTAGGATGAAGAATGAGGAGCAGTGAAGTTGTTCCTTGGTGTCGTGGTATAGGCCATATAAAGACCTTTTCGGGTGACTCAATCCCTTTCCGGGTGCCTAGAACTGATTCAATCCGATCTGATTCCATCGGTCTTTATCAGGGCCAATTCCACCTAATTCGGGTGCTTGGAACACATAGGGGCGTTTGGACCATCCGGGCACCAGGATCAGATCCAGGTGATTGGATCTACTCTAGTCCAAGCACCTAGACCTCATTGGGTCGCTTGGACTATTTCGGGTGCTTAGATTCAATAGGGGTGCCTAGAACCAGTCAACCAGATTTGACCTGAGTTGACTTCCGGCCGGTTTGGTTCGGCTGCTCTCAGTCTTGCTTCTAATTCCTAGTTCTGCAAGATTAGCATACAAATAAATAATAAACCTAAGTTTACTTGTAGTCCGTCTGATCTATTAGGCTTACCTAAGCCTTATCCTGTAGGTCTAACCTACTAGGCTTACCCATGCCTAACTTTCAGTTAGGATTAATCACTTCCATAGGTAGACTTCTCACCTACCAAACATCCGGTCACCCTTGACTTGCTTGGACTTCCCCTTGCCTAACCTCTAGTTAGGACTTCTTTGCGTCGCTTTACTCACCAGGACTTCCTGCCCAGCCTCCAACCAAGACTTCCTGCCCAACCTCCAACTAGAACTTCCTGCCTAGTTTCACTCACTAGGTCTTCCTTGCCCAGCCTCCAATCAGGACTTTCTTTGTCTAGCCTCCAACTAGGACTTTTCCTGCCCAATCAACTTGACTAGGACTTCCTTGTCCGATCCAACTCACTAGGACTTCTCGCTAGTCTTCTGGTCAAATTAACCTGACTAGACTTTACTCACATCTAAATATTAAATCATGTTTGGATCAACCATTGGTCAAACTAACCAAACCTAGGTGTATTGTCAAATATCAAAACTCTAGGGACAGACTAGTACTTTTTGCACCAATAATTTCCCTTTTTTTGATGTTTGATAATTTCTTAAGTTTAAATATCGGCAAGGGTTTAATAATCTGGGAGAAATCTAGATTTTTTTAGCTTAAGTCCCTTCTGTTGGGATCGTTCTGGTGCAATGCGCATATTTACATGTTTATAAACGTGTACAACGAAAATAGAATAATAATTAAAACTAATTATCATAACATAAGCATGCAAAATAGGAAATAATAGGTACAAAGCATAGTTGGAAATTTAAAATTTTATAGAATAGTAAATATTCTACGTGTTCCTTATTGATGACATTGAGCGAAGTTGGCATCAATCAAGCGATCATTGTCGAAGTTCTACTTCTACTGATGATCCACGCCAAACTCTTGTTTGGATGGCTTTTGAAGCCATGAGTAATGTCATTGTCTTCGATACTAGCCGATGATCAATAACGATCGATTCAGGAGAAAATCTAATTTCGAAAAACACGCAATAACATTTGTTGCGATCATTTTTTAGGGCTTTCTAACTATCGCCAAAAATCATATTCTCGGTGTAGTTTTCGATGGTCAACTTTTGACCGTCGATTTAGAAAAAATGGTCAAAACCTTTCTGATATTGATGGAATGTTATTTGGAAGCTTCACAAGCTTTCGATAGCAAGCCTCGATTATAACCTGACGACAACAAATCCCAACAACTTCACAAGTTGCTCCAATAGGTTTACAAGCCAGCTCCAGCACTCTGACAATAGCCTGACACTCCGATAGTGACACTAAGTTCCAGCAACGGTTGAATCATCTAGCCGTGGATGACAAGTTTCGGCAGTTTCACAAACCACCGGCAATGACTGATGAGATAGGATTTTATGGTATTTTGTTGATTCATTTTGGATTTTAGTGTGGACAATTAATTGTTTAGTGGATATA
>JBBMKF010452142.1:0-12287 GCA_037834155.1 Curcuma caesia | reverse complement strand
AAAGAGATCGCTGAAGAGGAAGTGGAGCAGACGAAGAAGGAAGCTTCTCTGCGCGTCGGTTATAAAGAGGAAGAAGACACGAATAAGAAGACCGAGAGGGTTTTGTTTTTAAATGGGTTTTTTCCTGGAGATTGGGATTCGCTGCAAGCTCCCGTGTTCAGTTTTCTAGCGAGGAATCATGGACCGTCCGATTAGAGGGTTGATGGCGACAAGGCGGCGATGGAGAAAATATAAGGACAATTTGTTTTCCGCATTTTAATCTAAACGTGCACCGCAAGTTGAAATAGATCAAGTAAATATATCTTATTTTTTAAACAATTAAAACAATAAAATAAGATGGTAAAAAATTATTATCATGCCTATTATCATCCTCATTATCATTAAAACTCATCTTATTTAAAAACTATTTTATATTTTAAAATACTTTTATTTAAATGGCTAAAGATTACTTAACATACTCAAAATTACTAAGTAATTATACCTAAAATGAGTTTAATAATTATTAAAATCATTTAAATATTAATTAAAATGGTATAGTTTAATCAAATATTATTAGAATAGTTTAATCAAATTGTCATACTTTAAATGATTTCAATTAAAATTATTATTCAGTTAAAGAGATGGAGGTGTCTTTTTATTTTTTTTTAAAAAAATGGAATATCATTTTTATGAGAATGAAAACATAGGTGACACTTTTAATTTTGCCCAAATAATATAAATACTCTTTATTGATTTTGACGGTTGAAAATTTATTAAAATAATTTAATTTTTTTTAAAAATAAGATGAATGGATGTTATTGATCATTTTGCTCAAATAATATATTTTTATTGATTTTGACGGTTGGAACATTATTAAAATAATTTAATTTTTAAAAAATAAGATGAATGGATGTTATTGATCATGAGAAAAATCACTATCTTGACTTGGTGTACAAACAATTAGTCGCCTAATTAGACAACAAAAGAAAGAGAGAATAATATCCTCCATCCAAATGTATGAAAAGGAAATGTATTTGTATTTTAAAGGGCTGAAAAGTGAAAGAAATAATTAGTTTATATATATACATATAAAAAATGATTCATTATATGAAAAATATAGCGTGAAATTTAATATGACACACTACACTGCATATATGTGAGCTCTATTGTATGGATATAGGACCCATTATATAGAATGTGTCATATTGAGTTTCATGTTACATTTTTTATGTAGTGTATCATTGCTTTATACATAAAAAGAAATGATATCCTGTACGACCCATGTGCAACACTCGCGATCCATCACCACTACCACTGCTCTCGCCACACTATCCGACTATCACTGATTGCCGCCTCAGGCGCGATCGACGCACCCCTCATCGGCGCTCCATCCGACGTCGGATTCCGACCGGATAGTGATCGAAATCCGACAAATTTGATCGCGAATTGGTCAAAATCGGTCGCTCGGCACTGGCAATCGATTTCGACCAAATCGCAGTCGATTTTCGATCAAATTCCATCCAGAGACCGGCCGATGAAGGACCGCTGGCCGTCGCCGATCCTTCCTCAGCTAGTCTCTGACTGGAATTTGGCCGGAAATCGACCGCGATTTGGCCGAAATCTGCTGCCAGTGCCGAGCGACTGATTCCGATCGAATTCACCGGATTCTAGCCACTATCCGACCGGAATCCGGTGTCGGACTGTGCGTCGATGAGCTGCGCATCCATTGAGCGTAATGCAACAATCGGCGGTGGGCGGACGGTGAAGCGGCAGCGGCTAAAGCAGGGCTGGGTCGGGTGGGAGCGCACAAGGAGCGTACGAGGAGGACCGCAAGATAGCACGTCTGATATATATATTTGCTATGCTACGGTCCGTATCCTGCGCGATCCGTGCGCACTACTCCGACCCCTCGCCACTGTCGCTGCTGCCACTTCACTGTCCGACCACTGTCGGTCGCTGTGTTACATCTGATAAACGCACAGCTCACCGGCACACATCATATCCCCGTGCCAGATTCCGCCCAGATAGTGACCGAAATTTAACAAATTCGGTCGCGATTTGGCCGGAATTGACTACCAGTGCCGAGCGGCCGATTCCGGCCTAAATTTGGCCGGATTCCGGCAGATATTTTCCTGGGCCCATCGCAGATCGATATCTGGAACAGCTGGGAAATGCCCACGTGTCCTTCGCCTTCCCCATTTTAAAGCATTCGTGTCCGTCGAGAGGCTACCAGATCGCGACACACGTCCTCGATGGCTTTGACGGACGCGTGTCGGCGAATCAGCGGATTTCAAGTCCGATGAGACCCTGGTCGGACCGGTGGAGTGTAGAGCCGCCACGCGTACAGACTCGCTTTCGAGCCGAAAAGAATCGAACCAGTCGGACCCGACCGGCCCCGGATTAGGAGCCTCTATATTAGCCAATTAAAGTCAGTTTGGAGCGGACAAGAATCGAATCGGCCAAATCTAGCGCTTTCCTCCTCTTCGTCTCAATCTTTTGTATTCCATCACCAGCATTTGATTCGATAAATCATTGAATCGAATTTACGGAATGCAACGAGCGACGATGGAGAGTAGTAGTAGGCGTCCGAGTTGTAAATCTTTGCCTAATTCGCTCGCCGTCGACGGAAACACGGGGATCATGGACGAGATGGTGCTGTTCCTGGTGTTCCGGAGCATCAACTGGGATCCGCAGGTGATCTGCCTAGTCGCGTGCTTGAGCCGGCGGCTGCGGGCGGTGGCCAGGCGGGTGCTGTTCCGGGAGCTGTGTGCGGCGCGGGCGCCGCGTATGGTGGCTGCGCTGACAGCGAGCGGGGCGAAGCCATTGGGGCGGCTGGGAGGCGGGTGGTACGCGCTGGCGAAGCTGTTGTTCTTCTGCTGCGGCTGCGCGGCGGCGACGCGGTTCTTCTCGCCGGTGGAGACGCCAGCGAAGGCGCACTTCGTGGGGGTTTCGCGGTTCTCGAAGACGTCGGGCCGGTGCTTCCTCCCGCGGCGGTGCTGGGGCGATCTCCTCTTCGTCAGCGATCCCTGCGAGCACCCGGAGGCGCCCGGCGGCTGCGGAGGAGAGGACTTGGGGGCGTACAGGGGCGTGTTCAGGGGGTTCATGAGGTCGAGAACGAGGGCGTGTCTTCTCAGGAAGAGGGCGGAGCTGGAGGCGCGGGTGCGGTGCCCCTACTGCGGCGCGCGGGTGTGGAGCATGACGGCGGCGGGGCTGGTGCCGAGGAGCGCCGCGCGGAGGCTCGGCGCCCATCAAGGCAGCTTGGAATACTTCGTATGCGTCAACGGCCACCTCCATGGCTATTGCCGGTTGGCTCATTTGTCCTCCTCCGACGGCGACCACTACGACGCTAATGACTCCGACGACAATACCGACGAGGAAGATGAGGAAGGCGACGAGGGGAACGTCCAATGCTAACCATCTCTGTCCCCTTAGTTTGTATCCTCTGCTATGCTCTGTTTCCTTTCTCCTTCCCCTGTTCTGTTCTGTTCTGTAGCTTTAACATTAACGAGCACTAACTACGTATAATAGATATTTTTCCGAATTTGTATAATAAATTATTTATTTTAAGTTTCTATTTGATAATCTATTTATTTTTAACATGAAGATATTTGACTTTTGAAAGTTTTCATGTTCTTTGGAAAAGACTTGTTGACAAAGATGTTAAATGGGCGGTGGCACTAATCCAACGTTTTACTTGTAAATATATTTTAAAAAAATGGAAAAAGAGGAAAATATATATAATTCGAAGCAATGATTAACTAGGGAGGGGAAATATAAATAAAAAAATTGTAATCCGTGGAACACGCAATTCATGTTTTTTTATTCATGATTATTCTCCCGTCAATCAATTGGAGTAGACGACTGGAAAAAGAAAATTAAATAATATTTATCCGCCTATTTAGGATTTTTTTTCAGCTTCTCGTTCCTTATGATTCGTGTTTTGAAGCTCATAAAGCCTATTTTAATCGAGGTTCTTAAAATCAAACTTGGTTGTCCCTTTCTGGTTCGGCATTTAGGGGGGAAATAATAAAAAATATGATATTTCTGTTGAATCGTTGATCAATGAAGAGAGGTATTGTTCTTGAGCATACCTGAGTTAGTTATGATGAAATAGAATTATAGAAAAGGATAAAAGTTTGAATCTCGACGAAGCCGAAATAATATTCTTTTTCATCGTGGTCAATTATAATTTTTCGATTTATCTCTTCACAAATTATCATTGAAGCGACCATGTATGACCGTTGAGATGATAAATTCCACTTTTTGTAAAGGAGTGGTATTAAAAAGCTTCTTTGTTCTCCTGATTAAGACAATAAAATATGTGAAGGCAGGAGATTAATTAGGAAGACTACCTGTATGTATCCGATAGTTCGAATGAGATTCTAGGTTTTTGAGAACATGCAATGTGTTTGATAACTCTAGTGAAGCAAGGTGTTTTGTGATCAGTGTTGTTTCTTTTCATTATTTCTTTCATTGTGAGCACAATCGGATGTTCTCAATTGATGGATCCCATATGGTAACAAATAATTATTAGTTGTTATAATAATTTTTTGATACTTTTAATATTATTGAAGTAATTTTGATTAAGTTTAAATTTTTTTAATCAACTTAATAAAATATTTTTTTGATCTAATGTATATAATTGATCAAATTGAACTAAAAAATAATAATTTATTTTAACACGTTACTATATACTATAACACCTATTTCTTATAACATTATTGAATAAAAGTATTTTGGGTAGAAGAAATATATTAGATGCCTTTTTCATATTTTTTGAAGAAAAAAATGCATTTTAATAAAAAAAACAACACACAAATAAGTTGAGTTATTTATTTATTTATTTATTTATTAGCCATAGAAGTAATATCTATTTATCAATAATTGTTTGGTCTTGTAAACTCTCAATTAAGTAAAAGTTTTAAGAATATAATTGATTTATTGTTCATGGATAAGAAAGAGCTTTCAAACGAGCATATATATATATAATCCTTTTGTGACCATTTAAATCGTTTAAATACAGCATATAATCCTCTACTATAATCTCAACTTAATTTATGCTAAAAGAGTAGAGTTTTTGAATTTTTGATGTTGTTTTGACCAATATGGAAAATTTTAAATTTTGATGATAAACTTTGACAAAAAAAAAAATATATTTTTCGTTTCCTTTTTTGTTGGAATCGATAAGAATTAAATCTCTCAATCCATTTTCCGCTATAAATAGCCCCTAGCGATGCTTCACTTTCCCACAAATATCATCAATCGCTTTGCGGCTGAAGAAGAAGCGACGAAGACGGATTGGTGATCGGCTTTGAGTTGGTAATCTTTATTCATTTTTTAGTATATTTGTTTTGTTTTGTTTTTTTTATCGCTCGAAGCTAAATATTCTCAGTTTCTTCCAAAGTTTGTTCCTTTTTAGGCATTTTGTGCAACATGAAATTCAAGGGGAGTCTGCTGCTGTTGCCATTGACTCTTGTTCTTTCTGTCGTTGTAAGTGATCTCACGCTTCTTCTTTTCTCTCCATTTGTTGCAATGGATGCTCGTGTAATGTTTGTTGGTTTGCAGATTGCTGAAATCCCCAAAACATGCCCAGCCAATCGCGAGGTCAAGTGCGATGGCGATGGCTGGGAAGGGGAATTCTTCCCTGGCATCTCAAAAATTAAGTATGAGGTGATATTTCAAAAGCTAATGATTCACTCATTGAAATGCAGTGTGCTAACGTTTTGGTCCTTACATTGATTATTTTGTTAGATTTTCTTATGATTGTTTTGTTTCGACAGGGTCCATCTAGCAAGAATCCACTTTCGTTTAAGTGGTACAATGCTGAGGAGGAGATTCTTGGGAAGAAAATGAAGGTTTGATGATAGCTTGTTCCTTTTTGAGATTGGTTTAGGTTTCCTTTTTTGATGATAGCTTTTCTTTTAAACAAAAATTGTTGTTGTAGGATTGGTTTCGGTTTAGTGTTGCCTTTTGGCATACGTTTCGAGGGACTGGTGCTGATCCTTTTGGTGCCCCAACAAAATCCTGGCCATGGGAGGATGGTACAAACTCACTAGAGATGGCCAAAAGGAGAAGTAAACTAGCATTTCTTGATTCTTATTGTTGTAATCCTTTCAGTTTTATTTGAAAATTATGACAATTCATGTTCTAAGATGGATTCATTATTCTTTAGGCATATTTTTAACTAAATATGGTGCAACTGAATGCTACCAAAATATTTCAAAATAGATAATTCGTGTTAGTTCAATAAACCTATGACATATATGCATCTAAATACAGTGAGAGCACACTTTGAGTTCTCGGAGAAGCTTGGTGTTGACAAATGGTGTTTCCATGATAGAGATATTGCTCCAGATGGTAAAACGTTGACAGTAAGTTAATGTTGTTCTTTTTTAACCGTTTAATTTCTTTATTATGATTAGTATTAGCAGAGGTATATATGAAGTGGAGTTCATATATGATCATTAACTTTTCATAATCACAATTAACTTATAAATGAATCTAGCTATATTAACATCAATATTTGTTAGAAGCTTTGCCATTCATATTCAACTCATGCTAGAATTTGATGCTAGTTATCATTAATTATTTCTAATATTTTTGAATATTTTCCCTTCAAGAGATGTTAACACTTTGTAATTTCTTTCTTTTCTTTTTCTTTTTAATTTAGATCAATGGTTTAGAGGCAATTTTGATACTTCCCTTCACCTAATCTATGGGGAATTTTGTTTCACAGGAAACAAATGCAAACTTGGATGCAGTGGTAGCTCTTGCGAAAGAACTCCAGGTGAATTAGCATTCTATTGCCATTTTGTAAATTATGGCAAGACTTGCACTACATTACCAAAATGTAATATAATTTTTCTGAATTAATAAATTCAGAGATAGCTCATAGTTTAATGTTGCTTTTCGGTTTAACTAATAATTAACAAATCCTGTGATTATAATTTCCTTCAAATGAATATAATATAGGAGAGGACAAAAATCACACCATTGTGGGGCACAGCACAACTCTTCTTGCATCCTCGCTATATGCATGGAGCTGCTACAAGGTTTTGTCACTTCATTTTTTGTTTCATTGTAATACTATCATACTATATGATCCTGTAACCTGAGTTATGTACATCGATATGCAGCTCAGAACTTGGAGTTTATGCTTATGCAGCTGCTCAAGTCAAAAAGGCAATGGAGGTGAGTTTAGTATATCTCTCTCTCTTTATTTTTATCTCCGGTCTGTTAAAATCTGTATTCTTACAGGTAACACACTACTTAGGAGGAGAGAACTACGTATTTTGGGGTGGACGTGAAGGTTATCAAACTCTTCTCAACACTGATATGGGAAGAGAGCTTGATCACTTGGTACTACTAATTAGTATATTTAAGTCAATTAATGCAATTTGTTTTGGATTTTCATATTTCTGTTGAGGGGCATGTCAAAATTCATCTTTTGATGCATTTCATATCCATAGATTTTCTGCATATGATAACGTGTTAGTGTCATATATAAAACTAATGTTTGCAAATATACAGGCAAGTTTTCTTCAAGCTGCTGTCAATTATAAAAAGAAGATTGGATTTAATGGTAATTAATTTTCAACTCATTCTTCTGCAAAAAATTTGTTAAACGGATATTTAACGAATCAAACAGTGTAGAGATGGAAGAACCTAGAAAGATTTCCACATTGCTTATTTTACATTATATGATCTCCTTTAGTGATGCCCCTTTGTGTATGATCTTATGATACTTTTATTATAAATATTTTCCCCCTGCATTCCAGGAACATTGCTGATAGAACCAAAACCTCAAGAACCCACTAAGCATCAGTACGTACTGCAACTAAAGGTTATACCACGATGATCTTCATTACTTGTCGTCTGTTCTAACATGGTTTTTGCTGTGACAGGTATGATTGGGATGCAGCAACTGCCTTCGCTTTCCTTCAAAAATATGGCCTTTCAGGTATACAACTCTTTAGATCACGACTGTGTCCCAATCGTATAGTTTCTATACGATTCTTTATTGATCGTCTAAATATATATTAATTAAAATATTTATTTTTGAAGCACACGATTCAATCAAACACCATGCAAAATTCGAGCCATTCCTCCTTGGCATTCAATCAAACACCATGCAAACATTCCAGCGTGGAATCAAAAAGATACAGTGTCAAATCAAATACTAGTGTTGATATGTGAATAATAATAATAACATCAATTATTACACATATAGATGGGTGAATAGTTTGATCATTAAAAGTAATATTTTTAATTAAATAGATGGGTGTATCAACAAATACGATTTTGATGAGAATTCTCCAAGGCACGTCAGATTGTCAGTGCCCTTCAAAAAATTTATGCATATCACTGCATTTCAGATGGAGCAGCCTAAGGAAACGTAAAGCTTGAAAGAGTAACAATGGTCTTTGATGCCTAAATTTAATGCGACTGAAGGCGTCTCAATAAGTAATGCTCGCACACACAAAATACAAAATAAATAGCAGCAGAATTTTACTGTAGACTCAATGCTCTCTCTATTCAAGCGAGTAACTCTGAGATTATAGTGTTCTGAGATGCATAGCTATCCTTCAGTTGTGCAGCCATAGTCTTGTTAGGATACATGTTGTCAGCTTTCATCCTCTCCCTGAAGCCATAAACTGGAATCTTGGCATTCACATAGGCCTGGAGCAAAGTTTGGTATTGCTTCATTCTACCGAAGTAGCCCATCTCCTTCAGCCTTCTAAAAATCTTTTCAGTGTTATGGATATCGCCCCTTTTAGCATATTCATCCATCACGGCCATAAACGAGCTGTAGAAAGGCCTGATCTTGTATTGTAGGGTTACCTTATGCAATATTGAGTCAGCTTTCTCTACCTCCCCTGAGTCGACGTACAGTTTCACGACTGCATCCCAAGTCAAAGGACCAATTCGGCAACCACTCTGAGCCATCCGATTCACCAGTTCCTTTCCTTTGGCCAACAGCTTATTGTCTACATAAACCTTTAACATAGTGTTGTAGTAGGTTGATGATTTCCATTTCTCGGGTGTCTTCTCAAAGACTTCCTCTGCTTTTTCAATTTTCCCAAGGCTACCCCAGGCCTCTATTGCAGCTATGCATTCAGCTAGATGGGGATTTGGATCACAAACATTCCATAATCTTTCTACGTCGTCTGCCTTTCCCAAAGCAGCATACAGGGGGAGAAGAAACCTGCAAACAGCACGATTCTCCTGCACATTCTCACCTTCAATCTCTTTCAATGTTGCTTCAGCTTTATCTTACAAACCAGCAGATATGTAAGCCTTTGCGACCAAGGCCTTGATCTGAGAATCAGGTTCCGGGCCTTCATTCATCATCTCCACAATTTGCTCAATACCTGGTATATCATTGGCTTGGCCTTTGACATCGTTTAGCATCTTATATGTAAATGCCGTTGGTTGTACATTTTCCTTTTCCATCATCTGGAGTACATCAGCAATCCTTTTCGGGTTTGTCGTTTTGTAGAGCAGCAACAACTGGTTACAAGCAAAAGATGTGATCGGAAAACCAAGATCCCTGATTTTATAGAACAGTTCCTCTGCTTTCTTCAAATGCACAGCAGCAGCATAATTAGCCAACAAAGTTCTGTAGATCAACTCACTCCTGAAAGATTCTGGAATTTTCTGAAAGTATTTTTCCGACTGCCAAAGGCCATGGACCTTAGCAATCAAACTCAAACGAGAAGCATAGTACCGCCACTCAACAAACTGAAGAAATCCAAAACAGAATTAATATTTTAGAACAGAAAACCACTGAGAAAGGATCGTGATAAATGAATGGTAAATCACATAGGCTCATCAAGAGAACTAAAGCAAAGTCGCCTACATAAACAAAATGCTGGCATTCACATCTCATGAAGTTTGATATTCACATATACCTCATGAAACTTTCATTTGTCTCATTTTATGTTCAAAACCAATATTCTAAAGAATCAACATTCTCAACCTAAAAGATTTATAAATGTCAAATTACCATTAAAAATACACATTTATGTCATTCCAGATGCATATGCAAATTCCAGTTTCAAACAAATTATAGAAAATGGACGATAATTTGATTCAGCACATAAATTTAAAAGGCAAATTGATTGTGCAAGTTGTAATGGTCCTGAAAGTGAAGACCCGTTGCACACGTAATGCAACTCCAACTGTGAAAACGAAAATATATAATGGGATGCAAAAAAATAGTTTACCAGATAAGATCACACTTACAGCCAAAGACGAGAGAGAATTTAAATATGTAAACAATCGCAGTGATCAAGAATTTCAGTTTCAAATAGATGTAAGTGCAAGACAACAAGGAGTTCCACAAGAGTGTGCCAATGTATTGGTGCAAGTAAATCTCAAGAGACTGACGTGGAGAAAAACAAAATATTATTTTATTAGATGGTTAACTGTTTAACAGTGGATAGATGAAAAAAATCACAGAATGATAAATTCATTGCTACTTTCGATAAAATATGATAGATTTTATAGTTTTGTAAGCATGTGATACGCATGTTAAAATTCAGAAAGTATGTCATAGATTTAGAAACTAACCTATTAAACATGCATAAATGAAATAAAATAAAACATACAGAAATTGTTAATTGGAAATACAATTGGTTGTCTGTTTTGCAGGGGTTGGTTGGTCAGGACCCACTATACCTCCTCCTCCAATGCATGCTTTTGAGCAAGGGCAAGAATGAACAAAATAATTGTTTCATGCTGGATTAAGCTCATTCATAATATGTCCACTATCGTAGCGGACAAATCAAAATAACTAGTTCAATCAATCATTTTCTATATTTAACCAAACCCAACAAACTCCAAAAGCATCTAAAGACATTCACCAGCATTATCCTCATAATCATTGCCATCTGTGTTAATCACAATTATTGGGATGGGCTGTAATGAATCATATCCCACAGATTTAAGTCATATAAAGAGAGGAGTCAAAGTAAAAGATTTCTAAACATGCTTGACGTATATGCAACAAATTGCTATATAATCACCGTGTGATATAAACCAGTGGGTTTTGTCTATTCCCAAAACATTCTTATTGGTAAGACTAAGCAACAACTCTAGTAGTTCCTGCCTTTGTGCACAATAACATGAAAGACAGAAAGGGGCAATGAGATAGCATTAGCTTAAAAGATTTTGTAGCAATCTCTCAAAACATGCTTTACCTTAAAAAAAGGCAATAGTGGGAACATAAGAATGATTTCAACTTTCCTTGATGCATAAACCTACTTGTACGGCCAATTATTGGATACAAGTTATCAATATTTTATCTTGTTTTCCCCTACCCACTTGTATTTCTTTGCACCCTTCTGTTTAGCTTTTCTATCAGACAATTCTCAATGACAATGAGTATCATCATGTATCACATTTGGTAGTAGCCTAGTTCTGAATGGAGTTTTTTTTTAAAAAAAAAATTAAATCTGGTACAACAGGCAATTTGTCATTAACAGAATACAGATTAACATTTATATTAGACAATAGTATGATCAACGATTACCATATTGGATGATATGAAGTAGCACAAAAAAAAGAGAGAATTTTATAGTGGATGCGGGATGCTACATAGTGATGTAGTATCAGGATGAATAAACTTATGAAGTGAAACCAATATTATAAAAACTGAGGATTATACGCCCCAACCACAATCAAAGACACAGTAGTTCATATGATTTGATCATACAAACAGATAGGGAAAGCACTAGTCCACTTTGTTAAACCAACTGTACAGGAAAGGCTAAGTTCTATCTTCCATTAGCATACCAAAGTTCAAAATATTTGATAGAAACATCAAATATCATAGAAACTAATAGGGTAAGCTACAGTTACCTGCAGTGCCATTGAGTGGAGTCGTCGCCTCCTCAGATTATGCAAAGCAAGAGATATCTCAGCTTGCCCTAAAGGGTTCCCTTCCTCAACATATTTATCAAGTGCACTAGTTACAGATCTTCTTGGAGTTCCTATTATTATCTTGAAAAGTTGAGAAAGAGGGCGTCGTGACCCCTTTTTTACTCCACCTTGATTTGCTTCAACATCTCCCAAGCCAAGTGAATTTTCTTCAGCTTCATCATATTCTTCCGACTCCCCCACTTCAGATATAAGATCTTCATCATCTTCTTTTCCTGAACCATCCAAAGAATCGGCAGATCCGGGTGGTACCTCCAGGTCAGAAAACCCATCTTCTAGATCATTTTCCCTATCACTTGAGTTTGCTCCAGCCTGAGAAGATAGATATCGACTCCAGAGGAAAGACTTCAGAGAAGTAGGTCCACAAG
>JBBMKF010452125.1:0-24913 GCA_037834155.1 Curcuma caesia | reverse complement strand
AACAGATGATAGCTAGGTATCTAATAAGTTGTGTTTTATTGTCCAAAGGTTGTCCATGTTAATGTGACATATTCTTATAGCATAAAAAACTGACAAACCAAGCATAATTTGGTGAATCAACAATATGCTTGGTACAGGATTTGGAAGAGATTTCCGAATAACACTTTATGGTGGCAGCAGATCATTGTATTCTTTTCTCCAATGCCATGGCTTAGATGTTGTGACTCGAGATGGCGGATCAATCAAAGAGTATCTTGTTTAAGAGTATCTTGGTTAAGCAAATGGTAATTGTGATCATGCCAAAATCAGAACTGAAAGTTTAAGAGTATCTTGTTTTAGTTACTCTCCTTATCTGTGTTAGTTATTTGGCAGTTAACTTGGCATTACCATCTGGAAATTTGCCGATGTCGATCCTAACAAAGATGATGAAGTTCACAAGGAGTGGCAAAGTCTGAAGAACACTACTCTTCCTTACTCGCAGTGAGTTGAAATTTCGGTTCTCTCTTCCTACAGTTGCTACTATTGCATTAACAATTTCAGAACTTCAATATGATCTTAGAAGAAACACCACTTTATCTGCCTCATTTGTGTTATATAGAGTTGTTCTTATCGATACAATGACAATGAGTGCCTGCAAATGCAGTTTTGACAAAGCTTCAATTATCACAAACCTGCTTAATCACAGACACTGTTGTTAGGGATCATAGATGATCACCATACTCTGCATTTTCTAGTTGTGTTCTTCAGATAACCTTAGACATTGTATCGAAAGAAGATTCACTTTTTCAGCTATAAAAAAAAATGAATGAGCAGAACAGAATGCTTGGTTACATGTGTTTACGTAAACATGACTACTGACTGTCATCTGGATCTATTGTATATGAGAATTTTTGAATTTGATTTTGCATTTGCATTTGATGAAATGTTATAGTAGCAGCGAAGGCAAAGGGGCGTGGTGGGTGTGCACTCCAACGTACGTGGTTATCACAAAGCTTGGGTCCTCTTGGTGCCTCTCCACTCTCTTCTTCACATTGCAGCCTTCGCCCAAGCAACGGTAGTAATTTCTGCACATATATGAAAAAAAAAATAGACTTATAATTGGATTCAAAACCCATAATTTAGTGTAGGATTCAAAATGAAAAGCATATATATGAGGAATCAAAGTGATTACCTTGGGTTGGGGCTGCTCTTTATTGCCTTCTTCCCATACTTCCTCCACTTGTACCCATCGTCCAGTATCTCTTTCTCAGACTTGGTTATAAATGCAACTCTGATATTACTGCTATTACTACTACTGCTCCTCCTCAGATTACAAGAGCTGCTTCCATTCTTCCCTCTGCATCCATATCAATATCGAAACTCGTTTCGATCATTAAGCTAAAACCAACAATAACAAAGACAATACCTCTGCTTACTTATAATTGCTGATATTGTGATCTCTATGACCCTGCGCGACTAAACTGTGCTGCTCTACTTCAGCCGCTTCATGCTCTGCGAACGCGAGATAGTCGTCGACTTCGAACGCCGACGACGAACCTCGCTCCAGTTTCCCGTCCGCCATGGCGAGCGAGGGAGGCGAAGAACTAGGCATCCCTAGCTAGCCTCCGTTAGCTATATATTAAAGCTTGTTACGTTGCAGAATGATGATGATGACGACGACGACGACGAGGAGTGTGGGCTGGGGCAAAGACTTGGCTGAGGCTTCGATCTGCTTCCGGTCAAATTTGCTCGACGTCGACAGGTCAAGCACGCTCGTTCGAACTCTGCTCTGCTTTGATTTTCCTTGGTTGTGGCATCGTCAATGGCGTATTTCTGGAATCTGAGTTTTGTCTGGGTCGAGTTTTTCCTGTGCTCGTGTTTTGACTTTTCTTGTTTTTTTTCCCTTTCTTCTTTGTTTTTTCTATGGAATCTTCCGACTTGCGTGAATCGAGTGTTCTGATTGGGGAGACCGAAGTGAATAACAGCTGCGCAGACAGATCGTTGGAAGAAGCTGACGTTGATGGTATTAATGTCGTCTAGACTGGAACTGCTGGCCCTGAAGGAACTAAATTTTGATCCTCTAATTATTTATGCTTTTCAATTTATTTTGATAATAGATATAAAATTTTTGTATGATGAAGTTGGTTATTTTTAAAATTAATTAGTTTAAAAAGTTGAATATTTAAATTTATAAAAAATAAATTAATTAAATTTCGTAGGAGGGTGAGATTTTTTTTTAAAAATCTATCAGCTGTTTGTAGCTTGTGGTTGTAAATCTATATGAAAAAAAAAATTTATTAGTAAAAATCAAAGGACATCTTTTATTATCATTTTTTTATAAAAAATATTCTCATTCTAATGATAGCGGCTATGATTTAACTGATATGACATATTAAAATAAATATGAGTTAAGATTTATATTATTAAAGTGTTTTTAATAAAATAATCGAATCAAGTTGGGTTGTATCTAAAATAAACTAAATGGTTGAAATAATTATTCAAGTTTAATTTGATTTTTTATGTAATAAATTCAAGTTTGATTCATTTTGGAGGTTATCAAACTTTCAATTTGAGATTATTTAAAAAATTTATATTTATGAGTTTGATATTACAAGACTCCCTATTGAAATACTTTGTTTATTTATAAATTTAATAAGATATTCATTAATATACTTGCTTTATAAATTTTATTTATGTATATTGTTTATTCATCAATGTTATTCACTAATAATTTATAACTTTATTCATGAATATTAATAAATCACACACACACACATATATATAATTTATATAAATAATTTAATTAACTAGTTAATATTATTTATTTAATTGAGCTTATGCATATTAACAATGCAAGTTTCAAAAAACAATAAGAGACTGGGATATATGGAGAGTAGAAGTCACTTATTAATCTAACGAGAAGTTTATTTATTGAAAAAATAAATCTCAATAAATTATTGACAGGTAATGAAATAAATTTAAGAATGGGAAAGAAGAAAAATCAAGTGTTGTAGTGTGTGAGGCTAAATAAGGAGGCAGCGCCCTTCAGATCGTGCTCCTGCACGTATTCCACTGGGTTTTGCCCCTCAAGCAATGGATCTACTTGTAAGCTGCACCATCAAATTAAGAAGCAGTTTAATTTATATATATATATGCAAGGATTGAAAATATATATGTAAAAAAAATGTAAGTATTTACAAGATTAAGTTATTTTTTTAGGATAACAAAAAAAAAACTACCCATTTTTTTCTTTTGAATTCCTTTCATTCTTCGTTCCATCTTTTGGAGCAAAGAGGAGGGGTTAGGGTTTAAGGTTTCGACCTATTAACTAATTAACTATGATAATGAGTTCATTAATTAGGGGTTAGGGGAACTAATTAATTAATTAGGGATCAGTTTTAATTACCTGCAGCGCATGGAACCGAACATTCTGCAGCCGTCTTGTAGAGCTAATTCGTTATCGTCGTCGGCGATCAAAGCCGCATGCTGATTGACGATGGCGTCCCCCTCGTGCATCTGAAACGGCTGCAGGCTCAAGTATTTCTGCTGTTCATTAATGGCGTCGTCGTTAAAATTAGCAGCGTTATTGATGCCGGAATTTGGAACCAGCACGCTCTGTTCCTTGTCGTCGTAGCAGACGTAATTGCTGAAATGATCGTGATCGGCTTGCTGTGGATGGTGGATCATCGCAGGAGGGGCGAAGATGCCGTTCAGTTCGTCGTGATCTGCGATGACACCGGCGGCCTGAAGGGCGACGGGGTCCGGTACCGGCCTCTGTTGCTGGGCGGCGGCGGAGGCGGCCGCGCGGCAGGCGTTGAGCTGATTGAGGACGAACTCGAGCTCGGCGTAGTCATGGCGGAGCTGGCACTGGAGCTGGTGGACGACGCCGAGGCAACCGGATACAGGGTCGGCGGCGCGCATGTCAGACTCGTAGATGATGGTCTCCATGGCGACGGCGCGCTGGCGGGGGTCGAGCGGGCGGACGATCTTCTGGATGTTACTGACGCCGAACAGGCGGTGGGCGTTCTGAAACTTGGCGGCGTCTTTCGCAGGAAAGAACGGCGCGAGGAGGCAGTCGGGCCTGCATCTCCGTCGCTGGAACTTGCAGACGGCGCAGGCCTGGCTGGCGCCGCCGCTTCCTCCTCCTCCTCCTCCGCCGCCGCCGGATGAGGAGGAGCAGGGGCGGTGGGAGGAGACGCTGGAGGAGGAGGACGGCGACGGGGACGGGGAGAGAACTGACTGCGCAGGAAGGACGAGCCCGGCAGTAGCATTATTCTGGTTCGCCCTGGTGGCGGTGGATTTGTGGTTTCGCGGGGCGTCGGTGGTCGAGGAGGAAGAGGAGATCATGGCCAAAATATAACAACTAAAGCTGCGGCCGCAGCGGCGACGGCGACGGCGGCGGGGGAGGAGGAAACAGTTACAGTCGCTATTTCGCGGAACTCGATCGAAGGAGGCGGGCGGAGGGCGGAAAGAGCAACATGAAGCAAAGCCCGATGGCTGCGTCGGATGGCCACGGCGTCCACAAATCAAATGGCTGCTCGCTCAGATCGGAACGCAATTCAAGGATCTGAAGGTTGACCGTATCTTCTGAGTTATCACTAACACTTGGATTTATTTCAACTTTAAATATCTCGTTTGACAAATAAAAGTCAGTATCGCATTTTTTTTTGCTTTATCTGTTAAACTACTTTTAATTTTCTTATCCATACAAATACTTATTTATCTTCATGATAAATAAAAGAATTCTCTTTACCATGGATCAAATTTTATCTTTTCAATTATATTCATTTCTTTAAATGAGTTCAGATAATGGATATTTAAAATGGAGTTTCTTTTGAGGTCTCAAATGAGGCGGATTTGTTAGAGTTTACGAAAAAAACATCCGAACGACCGTGGCTTATCGTAAAAGGTAAACTCAATACGATAGTTAGACTTACAATTATATGTTCTTTTGCAGAGGTAAAATCTGTCACCTAGCGACCTCATATCATAGACTTCACGATTATCTATGAAAAGGTAAATCGAGAAATTACAGTTGACCACAACAGCACAATTATATGTTCTATTCATGAGGAAGTGAAGATGATGTTGTTAAATTCAATTTATTCGATTTAATCGAATAAGAAATTTTAAATTCGAAATCGAATCAAATTAATCGAATTAATCAATTTTTTTAAAAAAAAAATAACTGAAATTTTAAAATAACCAAATCAAATTTTTTTAATTCAATTGATTCAATTAGTTTATTCGGTTTAACCAAATTTTTACTCATCCCTAGGTGGATCAATGTTCTAAGGTATTTCAATCAGAATCCACCTCCAACTAAATGTCAAGAATAGATTGTATCTCAATTGTAAAGTTAACCGTGTGAGACCGTTAAAGTAACAGATTCCACTTAAGAAGAAGAGGATATGTTGTATCTCAATATAAACCTTGTATACTAGATTTCAGATCAATAAATAGAGTGGTAAATTTTGCCACTCAAATCTTTTTTAAACAAAATAAGGAAATAATTTGATCTATAACAATTTTCAAATAAGAGGAACCATTACATTGAAATTGGGATAGAAAGTTATCAAAAAAGAAAAGAAAAGAAGAACAGCAACAAGAAGACAAGCCACCTTTAAATATTTTACTAAGTTGCTTCAACAATCATCTATATTTTACAACTTATCTAAATTGAAAACAAACCTGTGATGCATTCCCGATAAATCAAACAAACCGTCGACAAAAAATGCAATTAAAACAAATCAATAAATCAAACCCGAATACTAAAATTATGGACTACCAACTGCCTTTTGGTTCTTTCGTGGCCAATTTGACAGAAATAGAATGAGGCCATATTTACAAGGAGTAGTTGACAAAATGAACTACTCCTTTCGTTGTAGCAGGAACGCAAAGCCTGAGTTCTGGCGAACCAGAGGTGGCGGATCGACATCTGCAATATCTATCTCCGACATCGACTTTGAAATATCATCGACTGAGAAAGGTATACTGCATAAGAAATTTTACAACACAAATACTCGTCAAAATTTTATTTAAAGACCAACTATGGATTTGCCATTCATTTAGTTAAGAAAAGAAACAAAAACCTGGAATCATCATCCAACAAGAATGAACTGCTAGCAGCAGTATTTGAATCCTCTGTCATCATGATTCGCATACTCGAAATGACCTAAAAAAGCCAAATATCAGGTTTTAGTCTACATCACAGGAGGCTAGGCTTCCTAAATTAGAACACCATACTTCGAAAGCTTAATTCCTAAATTGTCAAAACTTACCTCTGATGATACGCTATGCGTTCCATATTTGTCATCCCAGTACATTGTACTTATTCTATACAACTGTTGAATGCTGAGAACCTGGAAACAGAATCAAACAATAAATTGAAATGTGAATAGTAGTGAGCGAGAATGTTTTTGACATCATAACAGGTTAAGGTAGAGGGCCAAACTGGGCATAGATCATTGGTTATCTCTGTCAAGGTCTTCTTTGGCTTCTGATGTATAACCTAGATTATTAGGTGCATAATATTAGATCTCGAGGAAGAAGATTTCAAAAAGAACAAGATTTCAAAAATAACAAACTTCTGATAGAACGTAGATGATTTGTTTAAAATATTACCAAGAAACCAACTGCCTGTCTAATGTGCCTCAACTCATCCCATGCAGAACCAGCATACTGCAATTAACTGATATTTTAGTTCCTGGTCGATGGAAAGTAAAATGAAACCAAAGGAACTGACCTCTTCAGTCGCATCATAGCACCAGTGCTCCAACTCTGTCAAACCAGCTTTGAGATATTCTCCATTGCTAAACGAACAGCATTCTCGCCTCAGTAGAAGACTGAGAGGAAGACTAGTAAATTAGAGATTTTCATTGGAAGAACATAATTTTAATACAACAATGGTAACTGATGTCCACAAGTGCATTTTATAAGTACCTATTAAAAAGTTGAACATTTACAAATGAAAAAATTTGTGTGAACACCTTGCGAACTAGGAAAGGAGGGACCTGAAATTTGGACGAGTTATTATGAGCTGAAGTTTGCTGACCATATATAGAGAGATGCATATCACCAAACTTACAAAGTTGGCTTTCATTATTTTCAGGTAGTTAGTCAAGCTTTTCACAATGCTGCGCCAATGGGCAATCAATGCCTGCTGGGCCATAGCATTTGCTTGGGATCGCGAGCCTTTCAATAAGCTTGCACGGGAAGTTCTTGGTGCCTGCATGATAGCAATGTCAATGAAGATCCCAGGAAATGTATTTGAAAATTAGTTTCTAGTACCTGGATACACAAAGCAAGCAATGGAGATATTTCTTTCTTTAGATTGTCTCTAATCATTCCATAAATCTTTTCAAGGAAAGCAGTAAGCTGCTGCTTGAAAAGCAAAGCAGGATATTTCGCTTCAACTTGTCGCAAATCATTCAATCCACCCATGATGCGACTATTGAAAGAAAAGAGACCCGCACTTTGAGGAGAAGCTCTAATGCCCTTAAAATAGAGAAGCAGCACAGAATTAAATAAGGAAACTAAGGTAGAACTACATAACAAACAATTATTCTGTTAATTGGACATCAAATATTTGGTTTTACTTGAGACATTCTCCCAAACAAAGCTGATGTTCTACGCCTCTGTGGAGTCAAACTAGCCGCTCCTGTTGCCTTTAATGTTCGTTGAAGGAGCAACAACAAAGTAGAGGAATTGGACAACCAATATGATAATACGTCCGTATTGTCTTGCGCCTACAAAGATGAAGATTGAAAATTAGTAAGTTTGTAAATAATAGACTACAAATAAAAAGGTCGAGTCCCATCGCACACAATATTGTAATATCATCCTAGCTTCAATGATACTTTAAATGAAATATATCCCCAGCAAAAAAAGAGTATCTAATACCTCAATAGCTGAGCCTATTGATTGAATTATGCGGTCAAATATGCTGGTTCTTTCAACTTCAAATGATCTCCAGTGGAGCAGACATCTGTATATGAGACAAGCAGCAATAGGCCTGTCACCTGAGAAGCCCAAGTCTTTAGAGATGCATTCGACGAGCAAGTCCTGATTTTCCTGGTTAACGGAATTTGGGAAAAGGAGTGCAACATCACTGATCATAAAAGAGGCCATAAAATGCATAGATATAGATACATGCCACAGTCGATTATCAAAAAGTTTTTAGTTGTAGTTGAACTATGAGGAAACTGATTAAACGCATACCTGCTGCTTCTCATTAAGTGACTTTTGTGGTGTATCATCGTTTTGAAGTTCCCTGGAGTTAGGCGTAGCAGGGTTTGATTCCTACAGATTTCAATGTGTGAAACTCCATCCAAGGTTGTTTACTTGTATCTTTTGGGCAAATAACCAGATATAAATTGAAGTATGTTAAATGCTCATCAGAAATAAATTCTCATGATTACCACAGATATTTTTGATTCACCATTCATAACATTTCCATTTTCAGCACTCCTCTGCAACGAAAGGAGGCAACATAATATATCTTGCAAGAGCATTTCATTTCATGCTCACACAAAACACGAATGCAATGCAATGTGACAAGCACCTGAATGATGGTTGTTCTTGAGCGTGTAGTTAATGCTCTGGAAGTTGGCGAAATGGCAACTGCCTGTTGACGAAGCACATGGTTCTCTGACTCCAGGTTTGTTAGTTTTTCTTCAAGCCTGTACTTTGGGAGAAATGAGCAACCCTTAGGCCCCTAACCTTATGCTATTGTTTTAAAAAAGAAAATCAGGAGGGTGTGAAATTGAGACAAATGTTTGAGTTTTCCTAAGAATTTTATTATGTTTTCCATTAACTTAAACTAATGTGCATTAACATAATTGGCTATGATTATATCTGAATACTAGGGGCATGCAACAGAAATATAATCACGAAATCAACCTTTGAACATTATCCTGAAGCTGATCAGCTCGCATCTCGGCATCTTCAACTCTCTTGGCTAATCCATTATTTTGTTCCTGAGCCTCAGCCAAGGCTATCTTAGCTGTTTCTGTTACCTGATTTGCTGTCAACAGTGACACCTGCCAAAGGAAAAAAGAAAAAGTTATTGAATATGTCAATAAAACCAAAATATTTTAATACTGGTCAGATAGTTTGGTGAATCTTTTGCACTAGTATCAACATGCATTAAAGCAATGTGACAAACATCTAACCACAAGACAGGCACTTTCTCAATGTAAGCTTAGATACTTGTGAAATTTCAGAAGAATCCTAACATCGAGAAAGTTATCTCATCAACAAATGGCTTGGATCCACAATATTCATTTAAACTTCACAATGATAATTATCTAAACATAGTTATAGTATGTTTTCTTTTCTACCTTCAGATTTTCAATTTCAGAGGTGAGTGCATTAATCTTTTCTGTATCTTGAACTATGATTGGAGTTTCCTTTATTACTGGAGGAGCTTCTTCAATCGCCTTGCGTGCAGCCTCACGTTCCTTGATAACCATGACCTTAGCTTCATCAACCTGAAGTTGTGCCTCATGCAATGAGTCTTGTAATTTAGCAATTTCATGTGCTTTCGCTTCTTCTAGATCAGTCTGCAGAATTGAATAAAAAAGGTTAGATAGATCAGTTACAATGCTCAAAGCGAGAACATTGAATAAAACACTACATAGATCAGCATTATATGCCTCTACAGAGCTCTAACATAGAACTATTACTCTTAGTCGTCTTTCAAGTTGTAAACGCCATGTCAGTTCTTCCACACGCTTTTCCAATTTGTCTTTAGCTTCCTTCAGGGCTCCTGTTTCCCTGGCAGCCTGCGCTCATCACAATTATAAATCAAGTTAGTAACAAGGTTTAGTTTATAAGAAAAGTACAGAAACAGATAAGAGGATACCATTCTGAGCTTCCTGAGCTCTTTCCTTGCAAGTCTTTGTCTCCAAGCGCATTGATAAGAAAGTGTTGCCTTCTGCAATCTCGTGTAATAAAAATAATCTCTGTGACAACGCCACTGAGCCTGCAATCACAGGGCAATTTCATCTAAATCTCAGTAAATAAACACGTGATTATTTGCAGAACTAACAAATATTATGCCCCAAATATAAATGAAACCTTGCACTAAAAGAATCTCCCTCCAGAACAATATAAAATCATGAAACAACTTAAATAGAGAATGCATTACCTGAATGTGAATCGAGGCTTTAGTTTGCTTCTTGAATCTAAAGTCATTGCGAGCAGTCATTGCCCTTAATCCTGTCTGCAAAGCAATTGCTGATGACCGAAGTAACAAAAATGATTTTCTTGCAAAGTATCGACGGAGATTCTTCTGGATTTTCACTGCCGCTGCTTCACGTCTCATGTGCTCATAAAGCTTACAAGCCAATCTTCCTATATTTAACAAAATTGAGACTAGAGTTGAAGATTCTTGACAAATATAAAAGTGATTACTCAATATCTGAACAATTTGATAAGGAGGTTCTAAATAAATGTCCAACCATGCATTAAAAGACCACATGCTTATCTCAGTAATAGAGTGACTTGTTCATTTTGAATGTTAGTCAACACGGATGGCCACACATAACTCTTAGTCTAAAAGGATCATACCTCTCCATCGAGACTGAAGATGAATGGTTGTTTTTCGCAGCATAAGAAATTCTTTACGAGCAATATATGTGCGTATTTGTCTTTGGATTGTCCTGGCTGCTCGTCCAAGTACTTCTGCTCTTCTAGCATCCAATTCAGCCATCTGGCCAGCTCTCAGAAACACTTTGCTCTTGCCTAGCTGCCCATGGAAAATGCACAATGTATAAATATATATCCTCTACTCATCCTATTGTTCGCAAACATAAAAATAATTTTCTATTAATGATTCTACCTGATAACCCTTTAATCCCATTTTGTCCAAAATTTTTTGGCATGCAATCTTGTCATCGGAACTGCCAGAATCAGAAAAGACAAAGAGAGGATGTATTAAATTATCTATCGCAACTATACACCGCTTAATGAGAACTTTTCTCTAATTGATTAACTTAATATTGCGAATGATAAGGTACTTACTTTCCTTCCAAAACTTCTGGGGCAAGAAGACCAAACCGAAGGAGAAATTCGTAAAATGATCTTCGAGTTGGATATCCAGCACAGCTGATCCTAATTGCTTCAAGAACACCCTACATGAAGCAAAACAGTGAAGGATTTCATGAAGCTCAATAGATATCAAGAGAGATGAGTACATTGTGAAACCTACCCCACAGCGCAACTGTTGGATGACATTGGAATTTTCAAAAATAGCAGGTTTGAGAACATTATTTGGCTTCACACATCTGATGTAGAATGGTTCAGTTGAGCTCAAGGTTTCCATCAGCGATTGAAGTTGTAGCTGCATCAAAAAGAAGGAATTTGGTTAGTTACAAATAACTAATTATATATCATAAAGGTTTATAAAACACATCTTCCTTTGCAAATAATGAAGCCCAAAACACCAATATTGAACTTTTAAGTTGTGTCTATACCATATAGAGGCTTTCTTGTGATAAAGGAAAACATAAGGTTGACAGCACTATTCTCTCGTTGAAGAAAATGTTGCTCAACTAACTCATTGGTGTAGCTTTCATCTAAAAAACTAACAAGAACTGTAATTCCAACAATCATGAACAAAAGGCTAAATCACCAACATTTGCTGATCCTACATGCTATGCAAATAATTAACATCCTAAAATAACATTCTAAACCTAAATTCATTTTTATCTGAAATGACATTAGACAAGTACACCATGAGCACAAGTATTAATTGCAAAGAAGCACAAGGAGTAAGATGCTTGTATACTTGTTTAAAGTATTTTATAAAAGAAAAATTAACATCTGCACACTAAGCTAAAATCAACAACATCAAATATGGAGAAAAAAAGATATTACTTTAAAGCGAGATCCGATGGAAGAAAACTTCGAAGATTTAGATGTCTCTTCGGGAAGTGGCGGGAATAAACCAGAAACAAATGGGCACTTAGAAGCATTCAGTAAATCCTGGTGCTCTGCTACTACATAATCTTTGTTTTTGTCCAAGAAATAGTCAGCTTGATACGTTACCTAGATAACAACAATTTGTAAATTTGGATTAAGAAAAGATCAATACATATTTGTGCTTAAGCATATAATGAAAAATATACTAACTTCTCCAGCATAGTGGGAAATGGTAAAGTTTGTGCGGGAAAGTTTAGGTTTTATAAACCGCTTATTGTTTTTGAATGTCTGATACAGCTTTTGGGCAAATGTCTCATGAGTTGACCTGGGAAACATACTGAACCCGAGAAGACTGAGATTAGTCACAAATTCATCTGTAATTACTTATTAGCATATGCTGTTGTTTCAAGTAGGAAAAAAAGAAGTGGGTAAAAGAGCACAAGGAAACATACTGAACCCAAGAAGAGTGAGATTAGTCACAAGTTCATTTGTACTACTTATTAGCGCATGCTGTTGTTTCAAGTAGGAAAAGGAGAAGTGAGTAAAAGAGCACAAGGAAAGAATCAACACATACCAAGCTTCATCAAGGAGTGCAATAATTCCTCCAGGTTTCTGAAACAACATATGAACTTATTATCATATTATAACACATGATGGCATTTACCAGCTATCTTAGAGCTTAATTTGCAAGAAACTCATGTAAAATGAATATATGGAATAAATGTTGAAAGTTTAAGATAACATCACATGTCAAGGTTTTGGCCCTCAGCCAAAACGAAACTATTTCATTACCGTCGATAATTCATATAGTCCAAGAAGATGAACTTAAATGAGTTTTACTCCTTTAGTCTTCTTCCACTTACTTCCAAAGCTAAACTATAGCAATAGCTATTCAATTTAATTAAAATTCTACTGTATCATATTTATCTAGTTGACATCTTGCAACATGCGCTTAAACATTCGAAGACAATTTCAAATGATCTTTACTCATTTAATACTCTTCAGCTTAGATTTGTTTAATTCTAAAATATTTGAATGAAAAATGGGATTTATTCATTTTCACTTCAATGCATTCCGATGTTGGTGTAATCATGTCTTAAGTGATAAGCCTCAAACATATGTTTTCAAATGTTTGGGTGAAGCACTTAAGTTACAATTTGCATATGGATTAAATATGTGTGTTAAGTTGTGCAAAAATTTAACAAGAAGCACATGGAACTTGCAAAATTAGTAACTCGACAAGGTCAAGTGTGGATGATGACTTGGTGTGGTCAAAGTGACATGCTCAATGGCTTGGAAGTCTGATGGAGTTCAGAAAAGGATGCATGATGTATCCGAGGGACCATAGAATGAAAAACATTAAGTGATAGTGGAGTAAATTTATGGAGCTTGACTTGGCATGATCAAGTTGATTGCCTTGGTGGTTGATGATCAGTTGGAGAATGGAGAAGAATGAAATGAGATCTTCAAGGGACCATAGTACGAGGAGCATCAAGGTGCAACATTGACTGTAATTGAAAGAAGGAAAATTACATAGTTAGGAGTGAAAGATGATATATGGAGTGAGCCATGGGCTCAGTGCATTTGATCTAAGGGACTTAAGACCTGATGGGAGATAACTTTGATGGTGAAGTAACTATGGAAGATAAACTCTTGAGTTAGTAGTGAAAATCAAGCAACCTCTAATTTGGGTTAAGGGTAGTGTTTGACTTAGGTGAAGACTCAATAATCTTAGGAAGATCGTGTGGAGGCTTTAGTCAACTAGAAGGTGTCACAAGCTGATTGGTTAGCTGAGTTGACTACGTAGTCGATTTAGGTTTGGTAGCTTGCAAATAGAATATTTCTACTTGGAGCTGATTCGATTTGACAATCAACTAAATGTTAGTCTGTTGGTGTGTGAGACTGGTCGTCAACTCATACCTTGACAAAGTTACAAAGAAGACCTTGATCGAGTAGTTCAAGGACGCAAGAAATCCAGGTATTCAATTAAGATTGGCATCAATCAACTCAAGTAGTCGTTGCTAAGGAGGATAATCAATTGGTGCAAAACTAAGTTAACTCAAAAATCTATTGGCAGACTGGAGGCTGGAGTGACTGATCAATGATAGAATAAAATAGAGAAAACTTGAAGGTTGTACAACGAAGACCAAGGGGAACCTTTGAGGTTTGGCGTAAATTAAGCAATCATTCGATATTCTTAAGCTTCCTTGTTGCATTTCTTAACTTAGTTTATTAGTTGTCATACTTGTCTTTTTGTATGTTCTTATTGTTTTTGTAATAGACTTATAAGAGATTTTGTTCACAGGAGTGACTCATTGAAGAGTCAAGATGTGGTGTGTAGGAACAAGAGTTCTAAACCACATATGGTTTGTTAGCATTGTCTTGCATTTGTTTTGTTTCCGTTGTGTATGATCTTGACTTTGCTAAGGCATTGGCTATAGTAAGTGCTATTATTTGCAGCTCAAGTGATATTCACCCCCCTCCCCCTAGCCATCGAATCACTTTCCCTCATAGTCCTAACAATCAAGACAAAATAGACAATTTTTACTCTTATAATCTCTTTCGATTTAATTTGTGTACTTTTGAAAATAACATTATAGCAAACAAGTCACAAAAAAATAATAAATATTAGAGATATCATTAGTTGAATTTATTTAAGTTTCTCCAGACATGCTTCTAGGCAAGCGGAAGTAGGTAAAAGCATGTCAAGTGTTGGGGTAAGACAATGGTCCTTAGTACATGCAATAGTTTGGAGATTATTAGTGCACACCAATATAAGATTTTGATAATTTAGTGGAATGACAAATTTTAGTCGTATTAAGCAACACAAAATGAGATTAAAAAGCATGTATATGTCTATTAAAATTAAAAAAATAGGCATAATATTGCATAGTTGAATTTGATGCATCTATGTATTACAATGTAGTGCATTGCTTGCACACTTACTATATATCACGGTTCAAAATCTAGATCCGTGTCAAGGTTTCAATCCTGGACCAAAATGATACGGTTTCGATACTGTATCGTGTTGTGCCGATATGGTTTCGATATTTTTTAAATATAAAATATATTAACTAAAAATAAAAAATTTAATCTAAATATTTAAAATAAATAAATAAATAAAAAATAAAAAATAATTTTAAATAAATAAATAAATATATATATAATTAATAGGATAATTTTATTAGAATTTAATTAAGTCAATTTAAATTATCCCAATTATAACTAGGAGTTGATTAAAATTATCAACCTAAGTTATTTAATCAAAGGCTAAGTTTTCGCCTTCTCCCTTCCTCCGTTCTTCTCTCTTCCTGTTTGTCCTACTTTGAGCTTGTCTGAGGCTTCTATAGGGGCCGCGAGGCCCGCACAAGGCATCCACGGCGGCCAGATGCAGCAACATAATAGAACCTTTTGGTACAAATCAGACATTGGACATTAATGACTGCTACACTACCCAGATGCAGCATCATAATACCATTCTGATACTGAACCCCGGAGTTCCATTGTACTGCCAAAATATTGTGCTAGGCTGTACCAACTATATAGACCAATATTGGTCCTTCTTTACTTAGAAACCAAAGGTGACCTCATGCATACTGAGTACATACTGACCAATACAGCCATTCACAGCAGACCACCAAAATTGGGTGGTCCATCTGCTAGTCCCTGAGTGAACCAGTAAAAATCCAACGGCATCATGCTCCATGTGTTTTCAAACCATACCAAATGTCTAGTGGGTATTTTCTTAATGCATACTATAATATCTCCAGAGAAATGAAAAAGTAAAACAGGTACCTTCTCAATCAAATCCAGAACATCCTGATTATCGACAAACTCTATGTAGCTCCAGTTAATCTCCTCCTTGGTATACTCCTCTTGCTCCATCTTGAAGACATGCTGTACATCAAATCCTGTGTTAAACTTGAACTACTGAAATCTTCCAAATTAAAATTAAAAAATTTGGCTAAACCTGGTTAAAATGCTGTTGGAGCTTTTCATTTGTATAATTGATACAGAGCTGCTCAAAACTTTTTCACACACAATACATTATTAGACTTAGAAAGTATCGAGTTTAACAATCAATAATTCCTGCAGAAAATGTTCTAGTGTGTTACTGGAGTCATGGATTACCTATTTGATTTGAAACTTTCAAAACCATATATATCAAGAACTCCAATTAGGGATTTTGAATTTGGGTCCTGACCAATTGACACATTAATTTTGTCCACAAGCCTGTATATAATACAACAAATCCAAATTATTAGTTGTACTGGTAAGCTCAAAACCAGAATTTCCACAATAGAACATTAGCATCTATTACCAATCAAACAAACGGGAATACAGAGTCTTTGCTAAACCATCCCTGCTGACAATTGCAGAAGCAGGATCAAGTGTTCTTGTGATAACCTCTTCAGGGGTTACCATGACACGTTTTATTAATGCATCTTCCAAACCCTTGGCATCGCACCTGTCATAAGCAGCATTCATGTCATCTTGGTGATCAAAGAATTCCGGTAGCAGAAAATTAGGAATCTGCTCTCTTTTTTTGTGAAGCAATAAAAAATCAACTTAGGCATACATCAGAAGCTCAGCTGCTGTGTTAAGATGGAATCTTGACTTCTCATCCTTGATAACAGATGAATCTATCTCTGGCCCTTTTGCAAAATCAATGTTACCAATATGAAGTATAGCAGCTACGACCTTGAATATTGCCTCCTGAAATTAAACATTATAATCAAACAACACAGTTCAGGACCCAACATTTAAATTTTAGTATACTGAAACCAGTAAGGTTGGTTTCAGTTGCATACCTGTTCTTGCTCATTCATTCCAACTATATCCATGGCCCTTCTAGTAGCTAGATATTCTTGAGCTTCATCAACCCCATCTAACTTAAAGCATTTGGATTGGTTCAAGTAATGAAATGATTGTGGATTCCCAAGCTTATATTTTCCAACCTCCTGTCACAACTCATAAGCATTATAGTTCATGCGTCCACTGTATCCTGGAAATAAGTTATTATGTAGGTTATGTGTGCATACCTCTTGTGGTGCAGCACAGAGAAGGTAAAAGCAATGGTAGTTTCTCTCAGGATCATTAATTTGACAAACACGTGATCTTTCAAGCAAGTATGTTCTAACAGCAGCACCAGATATCCTTCCACTTTTGTCAAATTGAATCTCAACAAACTTACCAAATCGACTAAGAAAAAGATCAGGAAAGAAATTAGATGGCTGAACACAACATATATAAAAAATATCTTTCACAAGTAAGAAGAATACACTTACAATTTTGAATAGAAACATCAAATTCATTATCAATTTAGCATTCACACTGTTAATGCCTAAAATGGGTGGAAAATGCAAAAGGAGGCAGAAATAAGTAAAAGTTACCTTGAATTATTGTTTCGAACAGTTTTAGCATTTCCAAAAGCTTCAAGAACTGGATTGGACTGAAGAAAACATGAGGTATTAATCCAAACTCCATATATTAACATTCTTTGTAACAATTATAAGGACTAAATATTATTAAATAGAATCAATCGAATATGTCTATCACATGATACCTCTAAAACTTGCTGCTCAACAGTTCTTCCTTCTATTCCAGATCGTCCGCCTAAGTATGCAAGATATCTCATAAGCATCTTGGTTGTTTCAGTTTTACCAGCACCACTTTCTCCACTGACCAAGATAGAGTTGTTTTTCCCTTCATTAACCATGGCCCTGTTTCCTTATCCGAGAACAAAAACCATTTAAAATTATGGTATGTCATTATTATATGTTGTGAATATAAAAATTGGGTGATTGAAATGAAGAGGAAATTTTAGTATCTTGTGTGCTAGGTGTGTGCCCCTTAGTCTCTACTCATATAAACTTTAGTATCTTGTGTGATCAGTGTGTGCCCCTTAGGCTATATATATATATTGAGTAATAAAAAATCTAACACATATGAAAGGTTAATACAGCAAAAATAAAAACATATTAAGAAGGATTGGTAGTGTTACTAGAAAATATAAAATCAAAAAGATACTATTAGTATGGAGCAACCAAGCATAGCTTCTTAGATGAAACAATGAGAGAAAATATGTTAAAATGAGATGCAAATGTTCAAAGCCAACTATTAAATTTGAGAGTTTGACATGTTGAATCAATTGAGTTAAAGGTGTGACTGTGAGAGTAGAGAGGAAAGCAAATTTTAGCTAACATAATTAAAAGTGCTTTAAGTGATCTCAATATTACTACTGATACAACAAGTTCAATGTAGGATAAAATTAGCTGATCCTAGATAGGGGACTAACATAGCCTGATGATGATGTTATGGTGATGATAATGATGTGAATATGAGTAATATCACCTGTAGGCAACATCAGCAACTGCAAAGACATGAGGGCTTAGTTCCCCAAATGCAGCCCCTTTGTATTGCTCCATCATGTGGGTATCATAAAGATGAGGTAACCTTTGAAATGGGTTGACAGCGATCAGAATATTACCAGTGTATGTCTAGCAAAAAATCAAAAACTATCTCAGTCACTTATTCTACATAGAAACCTTTTCAAGACTAAATAACCAATAAGAAAATGCAAAATATAAAAAGACTCACATATATTTCATTAAGTTCATAACGTGCGGCAAGGTTTTGCAACACTCCAGGCTCATGCAAGTATGACAATTTTGTCATATCATCCACACCACCAGGTGGTGCTTCTGTATCCTTGGGAAACACTTTTGATATGTTTGCCACAACCTACATTCGGGACAAGTGGCCCAAACTCAGTATTTTCAGTAGAAAATATCAGGTAACAAGACAACTAGATTAGATAAGATGCATAGCAAAGGCAACCAAACATAGAATTTACAAGATTATATATCCAAGATTTTCCTTAAGCTGTGGGTATCATATTATATCTATCTCAGACCATCCAAGCATCCAAATATGCTTCAAAATTGTAAACTGATACTGGTAAAGAATCTGTTCCAGAATCTCTAATTTTTACTCAACCTAGTTGGCCTAATTGTGATTCAATATTATGTTGAATCCTAATCTTAAAGTTGAATCAACTTAATATATATCATCTGTTTTCCTGTGAAACTTTAGCCTTGGTACAAGACCGACCTATTCCAATCCATATTCCTAGCCAACCCAAGTAACAAATTTTGCCTTGTGAGATCCAGACAACTGTCAAGTAACCTAGGCCAACATAGAAACTCTAACCATTGTTAATGATTTAAAACCCAAATTTGAATGACGAGAAGGCAATGTTGAATTCAGCATTAAAGAAGACTAACAACCTCCTAAGAAATCATGTAAATGTATATAGTGGCCCTAGAAATAAAGTGACATGGAAAAAAACATAGAACGGGAAAATATATATCTTTACTTTGGATAAGAGAGGATCACAGACAAAAAATGAATAGAATAAATAAATAATACAGAAAAATGAAAATGCATGATAAAAAAAGAGAGAATATCACACAAATATGACATCCTATTCACTAGATAATGGAATTGCAAGAGGAAGTGACATGGATAATAAGCGGGCATTCAGCAAGCACTCAAATCTAGTTGAAGTGCACATCTCAATCGGCACAATAAATTTCTCAGAAGTTTGATACAGTGATAAAATAAAAAAGGTAGTACTTTGCACACTTACTGTTTTCCCATTGGTTGTATGCACATGGATCTCATTGCCATCAACCTTAAAAACCTCCCCATCAATCCAAGCAAGAACAGTATCTTCAACCCAGACATGAGAGCCCACAATAATGTTATCTAGACTTGCCTGGTAAGAGAATGGAGGAAGACATACATAAGTAAATCCTTAATTGCACAAAGAATGGAAGCAACCTGCCACCAGATATCCAAACAGGCAGAATCAATAGTTCAAGTTTATATATATCAGACCATACCAAATTTTTCTGACTTTAAACTGTAGACCATTTTAGTCAATCAATACTTAAGATGGTCTAGGAATCACTTCAGAGCTAATGACTGCTTATTCAGAAGGACTGTGTGCACATGTGCAGGATTTGCAGTTTTGAATCTCACAATAAGCAAATTATACATGCAGCATAATAATTTTTCTTTATCCAGGAAATTATACATGCAGCATCACTAACAACTTTAGTAGCTTATACTAGAAGATGGCCCCCAGCAAAAGCCAATGTGACAGGAACTTAATGTATTCTTTTGAAGGAAACAAAACAATATCTTTGGAAATGAGTAGGAGCAAACCAGACCACATAAGCATAAATTGAATGCAAAGAGAGCAAAGCTGGACGTTGGAAAATATCCAAGTTAGCAGATAATGAATCCAGAATAGGGTGGCTAGGTGAAAAAATAGAAGTACAAGTCAATAGCTCGCTTGAATTAAAAACTTGGATAACTTATGAGAAGAAGGCAAAGCAAAGCTACTGATGGAATCAGAGACTGCAGGAAGGGCAAAATTGGAGATATAAAAGCAAAAGAAAGAAACTCAATTTATTTCCTATTCTATTTTAAGTCCTATTATCTTGCCATTTTACTTGGCATTACATCTATCTTGTGCAGCATATATGATGATTGCTCCAGTTAAGGTACCATAGGAGCTTCAATTAGCATGCTACAATGCCTAGGTCAAGTATGGCATGATTTTGGTTCAACCTACCTTGGCCCCTCCTTTGCCCTGCCTAGCATCACTCTGAGTGGACCATCATGTAAGGCACTACCCACAACAATTGAACCTCAAGGGGCCAAGAAATTGGCCTGTGCATTGTCAGGCATGGGTTGTGTTTAGGTCGACATACAAAGCATTTGATTAAATAATAAAAATTGAAAGATAAAAAAATAGAAAATACTAATATTTTAAAAAATGGAGACATTAGATCATCATGTCAAATGAATTAAAAATTATATGATTTCTAAAAGGGAATTCACATGAGTTTTAAAAGGAAATAAATTACATGATTTATATAAGGGACGGGTTGGAGGGTGTTTGTAATAACATGTTAAGGTTTGTTTAACTTGTTGAGTTATAAGGATATATTATGTTATGGCCAAATTGAACATTTTGATATTATCCCTGATTTTAATATTTTCTCTGTTTTAGTGGTAGAGGTATAATTTTTTACCCTTCTTCTCTTAATGGGTATGGCCCATGTCACATGGCCCAGCAAGGACCCACCTACTAATAGGCCATGCCCAGGGTGGCATGACACCATATACAAAATAGTATCATATGATAGGAATTCCCAATAAAATTACATGCAAAAATGCCAAATAGCATTGCTCCTGAATTCATTGTGTCTTCACATTTTAGAGGCATTTACTTTAGAGACTAATTGGCTGAGGCCGATCAGTGCAAAATGGATTTTGAGGTCAAAAGATCCAGATATACAATAATCATTCACAAACAACAACAACAACCTAGCTTTAAATCACTAGATTCTACATCATTCGGCTCTATTCCCTACTATATCATCATCTATATTTAAATAAATTTTATCTTATCTTATCATTTCTAACCAAGTCTTCTTTGATCTTCCATTTCCTCATTTAATATGTGTATTTGTCATAATTTCACATCGCCTATCTAGAGCATTTATTAGTCGTCTAAGTACATGTCCATATCATTTTAAACGTGTCTCTCTGAGTTTTCTCTCAATAGGTGCAACTCTGACTTTCTTTCTAATGTTCTAATTTTTTATTCTGTTCATCCTCATATGTTTACACATCCACTTTAACATCCACATTTCTGCGACTCTTATCTTCTGCTCATGTGCTCGAATCATAGCCCAACATTTAACTTCATATAATATAATAGGTCTAATTTTCATTCTGTAGAACTTCCCTTTAAGTTTTAAAGTACTTTATGAGCAATTATTTCACATAGAATTAACCAAATTCTTTCTGATTTATCCAACTTTGATAAATGCATTTACCATCCTGATATAATAAGCCAAATTGGATCTATTAATATCATCAAACCTAGGGACTCCCTTGGCTACAGTCATTCCACAATATACGGCAAGACGCTCTTGGTCATGTAACATACAATCAGAAGAAGATTACATCGCATCTGAACACATCAGGTGCCTATATGGCTTCACTCATGAACGATTTCATAATTAAACTTGGTGAATTTGACAATTTATGGGTTGCACTGCTGGACCAAATTTAAACCTTCCTATACATACTCCCATCTGCACAGATAGGACTTGCATGCAAGGATATCTATGCACAACTACGATGTGGACTTAGATAGCTTGAAGATTTCGAAATGGTGCAATCTTTAGCAGAAAGAAGTTATAGTGGATCTTATTCAAAAATGTCAATTTGTATGATTATTTAGATAGGTTGTTTGCTCTATTTCAATTCATTTAGACCAGCATACCTAAGCTATGAAGTCGTGGTAGCAATTTAATAACCGAATGGAATGGACAAAAGTGGGTTTGTCCTTTTTCCCACATTGCTGAAAACACAATCCAAACTGTGTAGGTGTTTCAGCAGTATTCCTTCATTACCCTTGTATAGTAGGCGACTTAAAGCATTTTGGAAAGTGCTAGGAGTTTACTGGGTCAATTACGAACGCCTATGGTTGGTAATAAGATGATTCAGGATGACCCAAAAAAGTGGAAGGTGCGATATTAAATTGCAGATGATGCCACATTAAAGTCCACTGGTACTTGGGATTCCAAAAAAATGTTAAGAAATAGAAGCAAGAAAGAGAAAACAGCACTAGTCTTGTTAAGTAAAACCCTCCATTATCATAACCAATATAAAGAGAAACTTCAATCGTGTTTTTTCTAGAAATACAAGTTTCAATATCCTTAAAAAAAAATTCAATTCGAGAATAATCATAAGACAAATAGAAAATTCTTACCAGCCCACCTTTCATTTTACAGTTAAGACAATAAAGGAGGTAATAAGAAATTATCAAAGGTGGTTAATCAATCTCAGTGTTCACATATCTATTTGTCCCTAGACTCCCTGCATACATACATTTATAAATTATTCTCATTTTTTTAGGATATTAAAAGCACCAATAAGAAAACTAAAAAATCACATTTGAGGACAATTTAACATTAACCAAAAAAAAGGCCAAGTCTTTGAATCTCTTATCTGGTAAAACCCTTCGGTGTATTGTTTTTTTCTTCTTTTTTGCACAACAAAGGCAAATAGAAAAGACCAATGCATTTTTAGTTCGTGAGACCCCAATAGAGTTATTTTGTAAGCTTCAATTCACTAAGTAATTACTTCCATGGGATAAGAAAAAAAATAGCACCGCAGCATATGAATGGTAGACATAGCTATTCTTTTTACACTATCATGAACCTTATTGTTCTAAACAAAAAGTGAATGTTACACATCAAAGTAGTCCAATCCATGCATTGGTAGAGTCTCTCGTCTAAACTGGCATTAACAGAAGCTCTAGAATCCCGGAGGCCATATATATTAGTCATGTTACTTCCAAAACAAAAGGAAATTTCTAGTTGGAAATATATTGAAGGCCAATAGCCCATAAAACTGGGGGAAAAGGGGAAAAATCGAATTTGAGGATCATGAACATGATCCAGAAAGATTGACCAAGTCTCAGAATCTCTTATATGGCGAACCCACCCCCTCATATAGCTTTCTCTTATCGTGTTTCTCTAAACGAGTATTTACTAGAAAAGACCATGACAATTTCAATCCACAAACCGCCGTCAAACCGTCCCTGGCAGTTACAAATTGACTCAATTACCGCAAAAATGAGAAGAGACAGCTCCCCATAATAGAAAATCGTAGATTTAGGCATCATTAACGGATGTCTAAAACGACACTACTCTAGTCCACGACCAAAAGATATACTACTTCTAATTTGACATGAAAAAGAGTCCAATCCGCTTATAGGCAGATGAATCTCTGATAAACTCGATACGGGCAGAAATTCTGGAATCTCGGAGGCCCTAAATTTGCGGAAGGAGTACACAGGAAACTGCAGCCTGAAAGGCCTTGCTTGCATCCGCCTTACTCTCGTCCAAAATTAGGTAAAGAAAACGAAGACATCGAAGAGAAGCAGGACAGTTACGATTGATGATCTAATAACGTAAGGAGAATCGAGGGTGATTTACTACCATGGATCATCCGTCAGGGATCCGGCGATTCAGATCGGAATCTCCTCCTCCTCCTCCTCTTCCTCCTCGCCCTTGAGGAAGACGATCTGTGAGATCCTTCGCGATCGATGGCTGGGAAGAGGAGATTCGACGATCACTTTCCCTTTCCGGTAGTCCCTCCTCTACCGATTCCTCTTCCTCTTCCTCGTGGCTTTCTCGCTGTCACTGTCTGTGTCTTCTTCTTCGTCTTCGTCGGGAGTAACCGAGGCGTCGTTGTGTGCACACCACCAACACCAACTAAGCAAGTCGAAGCCGCAGCAGAGCCACAACAAAAAAAGCAACAGCGCAGTCAAGTTGGACGACGGCAGGGAGACTGCCACCGCACGGTGAATAATTCCACGTATTCCCTACGAAAAAAACATCTCACTTGAGTATTTGTAATTTTTCTCATTTTGCCCCACTAAATTTCGTTATTGTCTACATGCTTACAAAATATGTTTAAATTACCAAAAGAGCATTATTATTATAATAATTAGCCGCTACACTGTAATTATTGTGTATAAATAAATTATTTTTTAAGTTAGTTTTATCAAAAATATTATATATAAAGTGTTTTTATATAAAAAATATTATCAATTTAGTAAAATAATTTAAATTTAACTAGCATCATTTTAAAATAAATTAAAAATAATCAATGACGGCTAGTGTTGTAGCTATTTATAGCTATTATATATTTTTGAGATGATTTTGAATATAATTTTGATAAGTTTAAATAATTTTAATGGTATATAATTTTTGAGATGATTTTAAATGTACTTTTGATCATATTTAAATATTTTTAATTAAATTAATAAAGATTTTTTATATACAAATATTATAAATATAATATTTTTTAGTAGGTTGAGTAAATTTATTGTATTATTATTATTTTTTGATAA
>JBBMKF010452114.1:0-12294 GCA_037834155.1 Curcuma caesia | reverse complement strand
TGAATTAAAAGTGAGGGACCCTGATACTTATGTGACACTACATAGAAACTATTTTTGGGCTTTCGGTGCTTGTGAAAAAGTATGCATGTCTTATCTATGCAAATTGATTAGAATTGATGTTACACATCTTAATGGCAAGTATTCTAGTGTGTTGTTAATGGCAACGATAGTCGATGGCAATGACAACATCATCCCAGTTGGCTTTGGAATTACTAAAGTTGAATATGGATCTGCCTGGGAGTGATTTTTGAATCATTTAAAGAGATTCCTTGTTGTCGATCCAAAGTCATTGAGTATTGTATTTGACAGACATTGAGATATTAAATTAGTAGCAAGAAAAGTCTACCCAACTGCTCATCATGCTTTCTGTTGCTACCACTTATCTTGTAACATGATAACAAATACCTAGGATAAGCCTGCATTAGGCTTGTTTTGGGCAATAGCAAAAGCTAATACAACATTCCATTACAAAAGAGTAATGTAGTCCATGCTTGAAAGACATCTAGATGTGTATCAGTAGCTATAGAATATTGATTTTAAAAGATAGACTAATGCACATTTTACTGGGAGAAGGTATATAATGCCAACTACTAATTGTTCATAGAGTTTAAATGTTTTGTTCAAAGACACACGTGAATTACCCATTAATAGTTTAATTGATGATACTAGAAGAAATGTAGTTCAATGGTTCTTTAACCGTAAGGAGGAAACTTCAAAATGTTATGTGTTTTGACACCTTATGCCACAAAAGAAATTGATTCAATGAGACAAAGAACTAGACAATATCAAGTCTTCCCATGCTTCCAAACTGAAATGGCAGTACAAACATCAATTGCTTCCTACATTATTGATTTGGAAAGACATAGTTGCAACTACGTTGATCAAATATCAAGACTTTCTTGCTCACATGCTATTGCGGTCATCACACATCGAAACATGGATCCACATAGTTATTCTGAGCATTATTTTTTGTCACAAAATTAGAAGGCCACTTACATGGATAATATTACTCGTGTCGAAGTATTGAATTTTGGCCTAGTGATTTAAACAACATTCTAGTTCTACCTCCCCGTAGCCTTGTGTAGCCTAGTAGGAGAAAAATGGCATGCATTGAGTCCAGACATAATGGGAAGGTAAAAAATAAATACAGCAGCAAGCAACTTATATATATATATATGCACTAATATTTTGCTTGGATTTATTATTGTTGTAATCTAAATTATAAAAATTAATGCAAGTGTATTACAACAAACATTTGAAATTATAAATATGAAAAAGTTTGGTGGTCATAGGTGTTGAGTGTAGATATTTATCTCTAATAATCTTCATATTATGTTCTTAGCCTCTCTGTTTACTTGTAAGTGATAGTCATTACATTGTATCTCTGATAATCTTCATATTCTATTCTTAACATCCATGCTTTCTTGTATCTATATATTGTGTTTTACATTGTAGAGGTTCTATTTAAGTTTTACTTGGATTGTACTTTTTTTTACACTACAGGGTGGTGTTGGATTTGGAAAACCAACACCACTGTGCTCCAACTTTTTTAGAAATAGAACCACATTGCTCTGACATATATGTTCATAGCAATAGGGTGGCGCTTGATAGAAATTCAACCCCACTATTGTATTGGTTTTTTAGAAATAGAATCACATTATTCTGACTTCTCTGTCTTCATAAATAGGGTAGTACTGGTGTTTGAAATCCAACACCACGATGATATTGGTTTTCTATAAACAAATCCACATTTCTCTAACTTTTGTCTTTAAAAATAAAGTGGTTTTGGTGTTTGAAATCCAATACCACTATGGTACTTATTTTTTAGAATATCCGATCAATCTAACAACACTATTTGATCACTTGAAATCAATTTTCCTACAACACAGAGTTAACACAATAGACAATATATAATAGCCATGCATGATTCTAATTATGCCAGTTAGACAACTATCTAATCTCGACTTCAAAATCCAGATTGATTTCTTAGTTGGATCAATGCCTAACTAGTAAGACTACCCTCGTCTCAAGATTAGGACACATTTCACTGCCTTTAGTTCAAAAGGACCTCTTTGAATTTACCTTACTTACCTTTTTACAAAACATCCGGTCCAATTGACCTATTTGGGCTTCCTCCACGTAGCATCCTATCTTTGACCCACCAATGCTTCCTTTGACTCAACGTCCGATCTTGCTGAACCATCAAGTTTGTCCTACCAGATGTCTAATCCCGCTGACTCATTTGGATTTTCTTTGCCTGGTGTCCAGTTACTTGATCTGCTAAAACATCCCGTTGACTAGTATCCAGTCCACCTAACTTACTAGGGCTTTCCTGTTAAATAACCTTCGCACTTAACAAACATATCAGTTCTCAAGAGCTTAACTTTAAACTTTTTGCCAACATCAAACCATAGTTCTATTATCTGGTGCTTCCTGTACCAACACTTCTCAGGTCCGCCACTCTCGAAGTTGGTGCTTGTCTGTCTTCCCTTTGGAGCTTTCTGTTTAATGATCTTTGTCTCACGCATCTGTTTCTACCGATCATAAGTGTTGTACGTTGCTAAATCTATTTAGTTTTATTACATTTAATTGCACAAGCATTTATTAGAGTTTAGGGTTTAATAGTTACCCCATTCTACTAATAAGAATTTAGGGTTTCTGGTGTTAGTATGTTTTTGATTTCAGTTAGAACTATGATCGATTCTACAATTACTAGAGCAGCACCATCATGATCTTGTTCTATTGATCTTAATAATAAATTGTGCGGGTTCAATTATCGTAAGTGGATAGGATTGATTATTTTTTATTTTACAATTTGGAATGACTTCAGATACATCATCATCAAGTGATGGTCGAAGCAGTGCCCTCATGAGAGGTTGAATGAAGAGAATGAATCGGAAAAATAATCTTTTTCAATTTAGGAAATTTATTTCATTTGTGCCACCTACTATTAAACAAGCAATGTTGATTCAAAGCACCCCCTTTGTGTGGGGTCTTGGACAATCTAGAGAATTCAAATCTTAGACGTCTTGTGTAGAATATGTTTGATAATTGAGATCCTGAACAAAACTACTTCATTTTCCATTGTAAAAAATTGAATTTCACTAAGAGCGATGTTGCACTCATTCTTAGCCTATCTAATAATGGAGAGTTAGTTCCACTGGAATTAGATGCTGCCTCTAACCCACTGTATTTGCAGTATTTCAAGGAGTATGATTGTACATATAAGGATCTAGAGAAACTAATAAGGAGTTCAAGATATGTTGAAAATCCAGGAGCTGACAAACTGTATTGTCAACTGTTTATTTATATTTTTTGCATGTATTTTTTTCTACTACTAGAAGTATTCCTAGATTATCTGTGTTATCCCTAATAGACTGTGTAGATGATTTTGACAACTTAAGAATGTATAATTAGTTACATGACTACTCAAATGGAGTTTATTGGTTTGGTGATAACAATGTGGTTGAAACTATAGGTCATTGGTACAACGGCTAAACCCATACTCAAGGGTTTCAAACTATATTGGTTGTACGCTAAATTATTTGTTTATACATATTATGATTTATTTTGCTTATAGATCATGATCACATTGTAGGTGTGGATGTGTGAGAATGTTTGTATCATCAATCCACACCAACATGTGTTTTCAAGATTACTAAAATAGAGATAGTCTGCTTCTCAAGTAGGCAAAGTTAAAAAGATGACAGATCGTCTACGTCTAGAGCAAATAGTGATTAACCTAATTCCAACATAGTTAGAGGTCCATTTGCCATTTGATCATTCTCCACCAGCTCAACACGATGATATTGTTGTAGGAGGAACTTCACAGCAATGCCCTGAAGAGGTATACTGCAAATATTGCAAGGAGAGGGATCAAATCATTCATACTTTAAGCATACAATTATAGAAGCAATTCAAGATTCTATCATCAATGAGAAAGAAAAAGAAATTCAAGATCTTCTTCATTGTGTGGAGGAGGTCAAAAAAATAGAGAGCGTCATTGCTGAAAGAGACAATACAATACATGATAAAGAATTATTGATTGTTGGAAAAATAATAATTTGATAATTGAAAAAGATTTGTTACTTATTGACAAGGAGAGTTTGATAATAGAAAAAATATGATAATTGCTGCAAATGAGACTCTTCTGCAAAAGGTGGATCCGTCACCTTAGTGGCCCCACACGGTCAGCCCCACGACCATTTGTGAGGAGGTAAATCGAGAAACTGCAGTTGGTCACGACGTAGGAGGGTATTGCCTGGCTTCGCCAGGATTTGAACCCTTGCCCTCTTCTGCAAGTCTGCTACGTCGTAACCAACTCAGCTATGTCCCGGGGGCTTTAATTATTTGATGCCTTGAACTTTAATAAGATGGACCCGATCGTGCCCTAAATCAAGCTTTGATTCAGTTCTTCCTTCGATCAAGAATCGCCACCAACCCCACAGATCAATCTCCAAATCGATCTGTTGAACCCAATCCAAATTCAAGAATCCGAAGAACCCAAAGATCTAAGAAATCCCAACGAAAACAAGAATTCAAGCTCTTACCGATCAATCCTTCAACTCCGAGCTCCTCCGTCGCTTCGCGCCAATCGGCACTACTAGACCAGTTCCAGCCCACCCGGCGAGAACAAGCCCAGCAGCCGAAGCTCCTAATCGCTGGCGGTTCACCTCAATGTTGGCATCGATTGTGGATGAATGTGATCGCGCGATCGGGGAAGAACAGTGATTGCGATCACTATTTTAAAGATTTCTTAACGGGTTTCAGGTTTAACCCAACCCGATCCATTAACCATATGGGTTGTTAATAGGGCTTTAATGGGGTTGTATTTGGGCTGGCTTAATTGGCTTCATTAAACCTAAGTTTGAGCCCAAACTCATAAATGATTTAGCCCTTAATGACAATTATCAGAGGTAAAGTTTATTTACCTCATTTAACCCCAAAACTTCTCGCATCTTACACAAAAATTGTAAATCTATTTGATTTGATCTTGAATATCCTAGCCTTAGTGTCTGTTGGCTTGCAAAATAAATGGTGTACACTAGAAAACACAAAAATTTTAAAAGAAAATGATAAAAAGATTTAGACAGAAAACTTTATCGATTCCTGAGGCTCGGCTTGCCATTTGAGCATTTCGATGTTGATAATTCAAATCTATAAAATATAAAATTAGAAGTCAAAAATAATAAAATAATTGTACACAAGTGATAGGATCTTAAAAGACTACAGGGGGCATGCAAAATTGAGACAAGGAATGAGCACTTATTAAAATATGCAATTGTGAAAATATATAAATCTTGAAATCAAAATAGAAAAAGCTATCCACTATAGAAAGAAGCAAGCAAAATAGAAAAGAACCACTAGTGGAGCACTTGTTAATGAATATGTTTTGCAAACTTTATTTCTGGACATTGTTCACAATCGTTATTATGAACATTGACAGGTTGAATACATATGTTCAAGCTTGTTCATTTAATTTAATAAAATTTAAATTTGTTCATTTACTTGACGTTTTGTATATTGAACGAACATACATAAGTTCAAACTAAATCAAATACCAAACTTTCTTATGAACATTTAATTCACTTATGACCCTATGTGCAAAAACAAGAATCAAAAGGCACGCCTATCCAAGTTTGATATAGAATCATAGTGGCTTCATTTCTCCGATAAGTCAAATCGAGTGAATGAATTGAATCACATTGAATTTCAATAGAAGTGATTGCAAAATAAATGCCATGATAGGCCTCACATGTGTCAAACTTACATATGCAAGATTTTCATTAGTTAATTGAGCATAGCCAACCATAAAAGTTAGTAGAAAAGATAGTTGATGTTATGTTAGTTAATGGCCAAGCATGGATTTATGGCTGTCGGGCAAAAAACAAGAGTAGTCTTGTCTTCGACAATGTCTGTACGCATTGTAAGGTCAAACAAAGGTCTTGAAGACATTGTGCCTCACATGAAATGATGTGCAAAATTATCCAACTTGGGAGCTTCATAATTTAAAAAAAAAATAGGCATATGACATTTAAATAAGTTTGATAAATCATTAGTCAAAATACTTAGGATTAAAAATTAAGTCTTACTGTCAGTAATGAATGTAAGCTGTGGACCATCCTTGAAAATTGGAGGAAGCCTAGCAATTCCTAGTGCAGCAGCCACAACCAATGCATAACATCCTCATAGAAGAGAAAATCCAAAGTTAAACTACTATTTTAATAGCCTTCGATAAGCAGGAACAAGGAAAGAACTAACATAATAGCTAATAAATATTATAAAAATAATAAATTCATTAGTAATAAATAAATAAATTAGGAGCTTTCATGGCTTTTCTTTAGCTAGCAGAAGGATTTCATATGAATTCTGTTAGAAAAGTTGCTATATAAAAATGCAAGTGTTGTAGGTTTTCCAAGACTACTTGATCTTAAGTCATTAGAAAGCTCCAAGTCCAAAAGAATGAAAATTTTAAAAATGTGGAACGATAAGAGCATCATGCAAGACACAGATGGGTGAAGTGGTCAATGTGCTTTAGGAAAGAGAACAAATGAAAGAATAAAGCAATAGCAATGCCAAAATTTACGAAAATTTCACAATCATAATAATTGATCATCTACATAGCTGATTATTTGAGAAGGGAACAAGGAGGGCAATATCTGCGATTTTCCATTTGATTTAGTTGAATGCAAACTATGTTTCATAGTCTACCTGATCCTAACTTAAGACAAATTAAAAATAGTGAGAAAATCCACAAGGTGGAAATGAAGATTGAGTAGTGGAAGTAAAGGAATAATTAAAATGTTAACTAGAATCTCAGATTTTTTTTGTGTAAACATGATTAGTTAAGAAGCAAGAAACTGATCTACATATCTACAGATTGGTGAAGTGAAATGGGTATAAATAAGTGCCCATATTGAGAAAACCCAGATGGGCTCAAATCTCCACTAGAAAAGTAAATGGCCTAACATTTAACAGATAAAGTCATGTTACAACATTTGCACCCATACATAAACTAGTACAAGTTTTGGCCTTTAATATTTTATTAATAATAGAAATGATACAAAAGCCCCTAGTTAATCATTACATAATTGCTCTAGAGCTACTACTAACGCCCATCGAAGCTTGTCGGACCACCAACAGAGGGGAAACATAACCTGTTTGCTGCCCTCTCCCAACGAGCAACACTTTGCTAAGTTTTTCAACAACCATAGCAAGATTCATTGTTGCTCTTTTCCAACAACCACGAGTCTTTCATTCCCCTTTCATTGCTGCCCCTTTCGGTGCCACTAGCAGCAACCCTAGTCCTTAGAAGGTATATTTTATGTTAATTGATTTGTAGTTAGGATGAGTAAATAATTAGATAGTAATGGAGGTCTCATTTAGGATTGTGAAGTGGTACGAGATAGCAAGATCAAAGATAATGATCGATAGCTTCGAGTCACAGATAATATTCAAATTTGATGTTATTATTCTTATTGGATAGTTTTTTTTATTATTTGAGTGTTTGGTATTATATTTGTAAATACTAGTTCGAGTGGAGCACGGTTATTTGCTGACACTTAAAGCTTTTGGTGTACATAGAAGTATTTGTAAATACTAGTTCGAGTGGGTACATTCTCTCATTTAACTCATACATTTCTTTGTCCATGAATAAATAGATTAATTCGATTATGTATACTTGCATAACTATTTTCAAAAAGGGGATTAAATGATATTTAAAATAATGAAATAGAGTTAAAATAATTAAACCATTGGAGGATAAATAATTGATATTATTTCTTTTTCACACATGTTCATATGGAGATTAAGATGGAAAAAGGATGTTTTAAAAATTAAATGGATGTTCTGACTCAAACTTCTACTGATACTTGTCATTAAGTTGCTTGATCTTTTATATTACATATTATTGATATTGCATCTTATTGATACTTGCCTTTTACTTGCAAACCTTATGATGATTACCTTAATTATTGAATAAAATTTATATTAAAAGTTGGCTCGAATTGGTCATTTATATCAATCGAGAACATACAGATTGAGAAAAGTGAAATCATAAAGGTGAGAATGAAAAATATAAAAGTGAAACTATAAGTCTAGCTTTATACCAGAGTTTTATACTAAAGTACTAGATCGTCCACATGTTATTGTGGTAGTGCAGTTGCCCGTGATCCAGAGCCTGACTGCCCACATGTTTTTGTGGTAGCGCAGTCACCCTCGGTCAGTGTTTATTATGTCTTCCACTGGTGAAGACTTTTAGCCCATATGTTAGATAACATATGCAATGATATACTCTGAGGATACTTTTAGCCTATATATGTGACATTATTACACTCTGATGATATTGACTCCAGTTGATTTCCTTTTTAGTTGATTTTATCAAATTTATACAATTGATACAAATATACTACGTTGATACTCACATGATTATGATATTTATCCATGTTGAGATTATATTATTGAAGATCTATATATCTGTTAATTAAATAAAAAGAATTGAAAAGTTATTTTAATTAATAATAATAAATGATGATGAAGTTGAGATTCTAAATTTTAATATAAAAAAATATAACATGATTCTAGATGATGATAAATGAAGAATTCTTAAAAAATGTAAAGTTGTAATAAGAAATTGTGATCTATTTTACCTTCTTGGCTTCTTAAATAAGATTAACTTCATACACATTGATGCATATCAAGGAGTTGCACATCAAACGAACGATCATTTGTCACTTCCAGATAGTCCAGTTACAAGACTTCAGGCAAAGAGTTTCAAACGAACGATCATTTGTCACCTCCAGATAGTCCAGTTACAAGACTTCAGGCAAAGAGTTTAAAGGAAGCACTAAATAGACTAATAGAAGAACATTTTGCTGATTTTGAGAAAGAAAAGATCAAGACAAGTCTAAATATCGATCAAGGGTTCATCCATGTAATTGGGCTTATCCGTTGATAACTTATCTTGCATGATGGAATGAGTGCTCATTCTTACAATAAATGAGTATGAGGTCTAGTTTGATTTAAGTTGCTAAATTGTTTAATTGCATGCATGCATATAGACTCTTAAATGCTTGTATGAATGTATTTGTATTCTTAATTACTTACATGCATGCATTACTCTTAATGGCTATTATGAATGCTTTGTAATCTTAACTACTTCTTCCCACTATATAAGGGAGGGCGAATGCTTATAGAAGAGGACGACTTTTGGGTGAAACTTTGTTTGTGTGATCTCTTAGTTCTTGAAAGAACTTCTGAACTTATCAAGTTTGTCTCATAGTGTTCAAACCTCCGAAACTTATCACCCTTGCGGTGTGGTGTTTCTTTTCTCCGTAGTCCTTGGTTCGTTTTATCTCTTGGTTATAGATCAAGGCTCAAACTCTTGTCTTCTAGTTCTAGGGATTCTATCCATCGATTGTTTCCAGATCAGGATTGTTGGTGTGGTTCGTGTCATTTGGTATCAGAGCTTCAGTTCAAAGGCAAGTGCTAAATCTATCAATCTATCTTTCCTTGTTGCTCTACAAAAAAAGGCATAGCAAAAAAAAGTGCAGCAAAAAAAAAGGGCACTGTAAAAAAAAGCTCAACAAAAAAAAATAAAGATGCATATTCAAGTCAAATTTTCAAAAAGTAGCTTCAACAATTCATTTCTTATTTTTCCTCTTACTCTTAATCTTCTACTCTTTTCCTTTAAATTTCTGCAAAAGAAGTTGCTTGTTCATGTCAAAGTTTCAAAAAAGCAACTTCAACAATTCATTTCTTATTTTTCCTCTCAATCTTCTACTCTTTCATTTTCTCTTAAATTTCTGCCATCATAAGTTTTTGTGGTTTCTTTTGATTTGTTATGTGATATTCCAATTTAATCTAAAGTTTGATTAAGAAATAAAGAGATATCATCAAGTGAGTCTAACCATGAGCAAACACAAGTGTTAGTGCCCTATTCTTGAGAGAAAAAAAAACATGAGGGAGTGTTTGTGAAGTTTCTATTATTTTTTTTGTAGAAATGTCTAATATCCAGGAGGATGGTGCAACCAAGGGTAGGCCACTTCCCAATCTTCATTTATAAACATTGATGGGAGAGATGCAACGTATGAAAAAAGAAAGAAGAAAACTCTAAATCGATAAGATGGATGAAAAAAACCTTGGCCTAATGCTTAAGAAAGCATGAACCTTGGTATAAAAGATAGAAGACGCTACAACTTTGGGTCGAGGTTGATAAGTCCATGCCACAAGGGGATGTCTTGATAAGTTTTAGTTTAATGAAGAACTAACAAGTGAGAGCCTCACCATGCTTTAGATTGAAACAAGCCAAAAGATTACATGTGTGACCACCACCCTCTTTATTTATAGTTATAGGGTAAGCTAAAAACCCTAAAAGGCTCAAACGAAACCCATTTAGAAAGAGGTCTATGCAGACTATATAGCTAGTTTGGAATTAAGTCACCATTACAATCCAAATAAAGATAGAAATTGAGCCTATAAAATGTAAAGTAAGAAGTCGCATGACTTTCTCTTGATCAAATCTACTTCAATTGTAGCTTTGGTTTTAACATCTTCAATTAGCACATTAAGTGCTTCCTTCATCTTTTTAGCCTTAGCCTTTATAATTGGTCTTCTATTGATGCATAATGAATCGTCAACAACATCTAGAGTGGGATGCTTCTTTTCCTCCATGGCCTTCACTTGATCCCATCGTTAGCTTGTTGAACCACAACTTGATCTCCATTTTTAACTCCATCAAAACTAGATTCTACATGTGCATAGATGGAATAAACTAGTTGCTTGAATCTAGACTCTTAACCAAGTGATACTATGCCAAGTTGCTATTAGAATTAGTCGACAACCTGAGAAGTTTTTTAATTATTACTAAGTCCATCAATCTGAAACTCAAGTTTCAAACATTTAACTGCTTATTTACTACATCTTAACTTCTTATTTTGTATTTGGTGAGATGTTGTTGCCACATATTTAATTCTTAAAATTGATGTGTGATCACCAATTACAATAATTAGCATGTCTCCTATCCTTGTTATCCTACTACCCCTTCCATCTAATCTTATAATTCATATGAACCAATTATGAAAATCTTATCTATTTATAAGTCACATTTGAGAATGAAAAAATAAGTAATGATAATGTTGATTTAAGTACTTGAATAATATGGCCAGTGTCTTAAAAACCCACAAAAACACCATTTCAATGACAAAGATATAGAACTTTAAGGATGCAACAAAATAAAAGTTAAATTATACAACAATAATAAAAAAATTCACCTTATTCAAAGACAATGATCCTCCTCTCAAAATTCTCTTCTCCAGCTTCAAGACATGCAAGATAGAGTGTTAGGAACAACTTTAAAGATGCAAAAAAGCAAAGGTCAAATTGAACCTATTTTTACTCTATCTGTATAAAACTTATTGAAAAAAACTACTAGTTATAAACATGGCCCATATAGTCATGCAAGTGTTCCTCTTCAATATAAGTTGTATACTATTAATGCTTGACTAATACAATTGACTCTCGTTTACAAGGAATCTCTATATTCTTTAAGTTAGTTCACTAGTTCAAGATACATTTGTGACAAGTTCAAAAGAGAAATTCTTATAATTTAAACATGATATTTAGATCATTTATTCAAAATTCATATCCACTTGAAGGAAATATAATATATCATGATTTAGATAGAAGAGAACCTATATCCTTCTGATACAAATGCAATTAAATATCAAATTAACTTGCTAATCTTATTTAGCATAATATCCAATCATAATTACAATTATAGTCATTACTGAGAAAGGAGGTCAGATTTCAATTGACTAAACTCAAATTGCACAAGTACATTAGTAACAACCATTTAAAATATGAATATAAAGAACATAATCAAATATCATGATAAGTTCTAACAGATGATAATGAAGGGCTTATTAGTTTAGATCTAATGCATTTCAAACCTCATAAATGCTTAGCGACATAAATCAACCTCATAAAAGCCTTTAGCGACATAGATAAGCTGACGAATAATAGACATATAAGAAAACGAGAGTAAACTGAGTCCATGCACTCTTGTGAACTCTTGATGTAGCATAATACAACTAGTTTTCCAAAAATAAATATCTCTTACAAACAAAAAGCAAATTCAGAAATTCAAAATTTGTCTAGAAATCAAATTTCTATCCAATTTGAATACAATTATTGTCACGACCCGGGAGACGGCCGTCCAAAAAATTTCGGCAGCATCTCCCCTGTATCTATGGCAATTCCCTGGATACATACACATATATAAGGCCCACACGGCCA
>JBBMKF010452103.1:0-12295 GCA_037834155.1 Curcuma caesia | reverse complement strand
TCCGGAGGAGGTCGGTTCTAGGGTTTCTGATCCTGTTCGTTGCAGTGGCGAGGAGCGAAGCGGTTCACCTCAGGCCACAGTTCTACGAGTCTAGCTGCCCCAATGTGGAGTCGATAGTGAGGAAGGCAGTCGCCAAGAAGGTGCGCGAGACATTCGTCACGGTGCCTGCCACACTCCGGCTCTTCTTCCACGATTGCTTTGTGGAGGTGAGTCCCAGAGTATTCCTTTCATCTTCTTATCTTCTGTTCCCTTTCCCTTTCTTCTTTATTCTTTGTATAAAATGCAGATCCCAATTGTAAGTTACGATTCATGAATTTGTGGTTGGGTAGGTTCTGGATCGGATTTTTTCACAAATTAGGTCACACACTCTTTAGCCTTCCAGATTTTTAACAAGTTGATGATTTTGAGAAAAGAATACATAGAGAAGTAGGCGGTTGAAAAAAAAAATACTCCTGAAGCGATTGGTAAAAGCACAGGGTAGAAGATAGAATGCCTTCAATGTCTGAGTTGCCTTATTTAATATCTGCTCGTGACTTTGTCTGTGTTGTGTAAAGAAAAATGCTCCCTTTCATGCTGAATTGCCTGTGTTTGGAAGAAAACTAAATTGGAATTTATGCAACACTGATTTAGCAGTTAGATCAGAATTGAGGTTTATTGATTTTATTTTCAATCTTTGAACATTAGGAAAAGGATAGTTCTTGATTTTTCATCGTGATTGATGACTTACTTTTGGTTGGGATCCCATTCATTTATTGGTCTTTCTCTAATATCAAGATTTGGCTTAAGGTAAAGGCTTGCTGATCTATATCAGATAAGACAAATGCAGTAGTAACTTGTCATATTCTTCAAATGGTCATCCAACAAATAACTTTCGGAAATTCCTGTTGACAGACTAGCTGAATGACTATGTTGACTTTGTGAAAGATTGAAAATAATGTTCTTAATGAAATTAGCTAAACGTTGGACTCAAGTACAATTTAGTCTTTGCCCACGCAAATAATTCTATATTCACATCATGTTACAAGTCCCAATCAATAATTTCGTTTTCAAAGTAAGTAAACCTGCTATAAGAATCCTCAAAGTTGTATTTAAGGCAATCTCTTTGTGGCAACCATGCAAGCCCTGATCCCTATCCAAGTCATGAGGACAGTTTAGATCACCTGGCAATTTGAGTATCTAATTGCTCAAATTTGGCCCAACTGTTTAAGCAGAAATATAAAAAACTGTCAAGGGAACCAAGTATAGTAGGGAATTATTAGAACTCGCAATGTTTAATTGTTTTCTTTACCAAATCATTCCCTACTAATTGGTTTTTTTTCCAAGTCACCTCCCCTTATGTTTATATGCTGTTAGGATGTGTGGATCCGAAAGTGCATTTTAGATACAAAGGAATTCAAACAAGTTGATTTTGTGTGAAAAACATGTGACAAGTCGGCTTCCAAATCAGCTTGTGGGTGCAAATGACCTTAAACAAGTTGATTTGGAGTGATAATCACTTCGCAAGTTGATTTGGAAAGCTAACTTGTGACCATGCTGCCCATGTTTAACTCGTGTAAGCTGATTTTGAAATCATTTACTAGGATGTAAGAATAAAAAAAAACATTTTAGGTGCAAAGGGACACAAAGAAGTCAACTTTGAGTTAAAATTCAAATCAGTTGGTAAAACCAATAATGCGCTGTGATTTGATTAAAAAAAGGTGAAGTGTGTGATATGGTAAAATTATCCAAGGAGACTAATCAAATCTGTTGAATATTCAGGGTTGTGATGCATCGGTTATGATAGCTTCACCAAGAGGGGATGCTGAAAAGGATGCCCCTGACAATCTCTCGCTAGCTGGTGATGGTTTCGACACTGTCATCAAAGCCAAGCAGGCTGTGGAAGCACAATGCCCGGGTGTTGTATCCTGTGCAGATATCCTAGCAATTGCTGCAAGGGATGTAATAGTACTTGTAAGCTCATTCTACTTCTTACTCCTTGCACACTTGCTAATACCATTTATGAATCATTGTAATGGAATAAACTTTTGTTGCTAGTCTGGTGGCCCAAACTTCATCGTGGAGCTTGGCAGGCGCGATGGGCTTATTTCTCAGGCTACACGAGTTGCTGGCCGTCTGCCTGGTCCTGAATTCAACCTCAACCTTCTCTCCAGCCTCTTCAGGATTAACAACCTCACAACCTATGACATGATCACCCTTTCAGGGGCTCACACAGTTGGCTTCTCCCATTGTAGCCGTTTCAGGAAACGTCTTTATTCATTTAGTTCATCATCTTCAATGGATCCATCATTCAATATTGCATACGCACGTCTGCTAAAGCAAGCGTGCCCACCTAATGTCGATCCAACCATTGCAATCAACATGGATCCCTACACCCCAACAATCTTCGACAATGTCTACTACAAGAACTTACTGAACGGCGAAGGGTTGTTTACCTCAGACGAAGTGTTGTTTATAAATCACCTATCAAGATCTGTCGTCCAGAAGTTTGCAGCCAATCAAACCAGCTTCTTTAGTGCCTTTGCTGGATCGATGATAAAGCTTGGTAGGGTTGGTGTGAAGACTGGTATGCAGGGCCAGATCAGGAAAGAGTGCACTGTATTCAATTAATACTTGAATCATGAATCAACGGCCAGATATGATTCATTTATGTTTTTTTTACAAGTAAATGCGATTAGTTTATAGATCAAATGGCGAACAGTACAGTTAAAATATAGTTAACTGATGAATCCCGAATGTAGATCAATAAATGAGTTGCATTGTTCCAATGTGATGCAGCAATTGATTCATTCCTTCAGTTTTTAGATATCGTTATTGATTCACAGGCTTTATACAAAAGTTTCTTCATCTGTCTCATCAGTTGAGTTTCTGGTATTCATTAATAACTAGTTGCTCATCGGTACTATTGAATTGGAGATGTGATTTCATAGCTATTATAATTGAGTTGTCATATCATTATAATAATTATAATTTTGTAGTTATAATTGTGAATGTTAAATAAATTTTGAATTGACATAATTTTTATCTAGAATTGAATCATAAGATGTATGATATATCAAATTAAAACTTATTCAAAAATCTATATTTATTATTGAAGTTTGTTCAAAATTTTATATTTATTATTGGGTGTGATCCATAATCGTCTAGTCTTAAACTCAAAAAATATGATTTAAAGATTTTTCTAAGACTCCGAAAAATTTTAATCTTTTAAGATTATTTTTTATATTGTAATAATTATAATTTTATAATTGTTACAACTGTTATAATTGTAATAATTATTATAACATATATATAATAGTTATAGTTTTGTAATTGTTATAATGTACCCAATCGATTTAGGATTTAAATGAGAGATATAGATGAGATAGTAATGAAAATAATATAGGAGAATAATTATGTTGTTTTACCTGAGGATGAGATATCCTATTGATATTTGATAAAAAATTAAAATGAGATGCCTCGCAATTTAACATAAAGAAATACCTTCTTGAATTTTGCTTTTATATATATATATATATATATCCATTCATGAATAATTTGTAAGTAATTAGTGTTATTTTTTTATGATTTAAAATTTATATAGACTCTCATCTTTACGAACCCAGCACAATGGACCCATCTAATCGAACAAATACTAAATTAAATTTAACCTCCCAAAATTTAAAAAAAAAAAAACACTAGCTTTATTTCTCTAGCTATTCTCCCAGATACAAGATTGAATTCATATCTAGGCTCTTTGAATCTTTCTGTTTCCCTCCAGCAAGCCTTGCAAACTTGGCAGAGCCATGAATGCAGCATTGAAGTGGAAAAAGAAGTAATTGAAGTGGAATCACATGCCAACCAACAGCTCTGGTAATAAAGACCACACGTTAAAACTTCATCTACATTTTCACTGCTCTTTATTTACTGCACTTTAATGAAGACATCCCAAGTGCCCATCCCTCCCCCCTCTCCTCGATCTCCTATAAATTGCCTCACTCTCAAAACATCATCAGTATCCCTGATCATGGAGTTCAGTGTTAAACCTCTCTTGCTGCTGGCTCTCATTTTCGCCACCTCTATTTCGTGCCTCGAAGGAAGGGACATCAAGAGCAAGGCTGCAGAGAACTACAAGCCTCAAAATTTCTTTGGCTACGGAGGCTTCTACGGCAACCCCATGGGTCCTCAGTTGGGCTTCAGCGCACCTGGCTTCGGGACCGTCCCCATCATCGGGAATGCTCCTTTTCCCGGCAGCAGCGGAGTCGTCGGAGGAGGACGGTCAGCCGTGAAGCCCTAATGCCACGGCCGTTCAGTCATGGAAGTCGGGGCTCGGTGTGCTAACCGGTGACAATTGACAATAGCTAGCTGTTGTTGTTGTCGTCGTCGTCATCATCATCGTCATCTGCTAGTCAACGAAGAGGCGTCGGTTAAGTCAGTTAATTTCCTGGTACTTGATGTACGTGTGCTTGTTGTGTCGCTCATATGTCATCGGTCAGCGTGATGTAATCTTAGTTTTCAATATCAACTTCTCAAATCAAAGAAAGCCATGTATCTAACGAGATCAAATATATAGCATAGGTCAACGTAAGGCTTCGTTGGTCAACCAGATTGAAGTCAACTAGACAATAGGTCAACACAACGGTCGGGTTAGATCTGTTTGACTAAACGAGGCCTCCTGCTCTTGCAAGAAGTGAGAAATTAGGTTATCAAAGATAAAAAAAATAAAAAAATAACAAATAAAAAATAAATTTCGACCGGGTTCAGAGCGGATTGCTGGCTGCTGCGGGAATGAACCCATGAACCGAAGCGGAACCCTTCTGTTTCCGGGTACCTCGCCGACTCCCTCGACGGCGTCGGTCGCACGGGCCCAACAATGGCGAGGCGCCGTGTACTGCTCCTGCTGAAGCCTCTCGACGTCTACCCGCCAAGGCCCAGCATACTTCCCTCCTCCTCCGCTTCCTCCTCCTCGTTTCCTTCTTCCCTCAACCCTAAGGTGCTTCTCCTCTCGCTCTTCTTTGCAAACTTATTTGAGTGTTTGGTATGGTGGTGAGTCATGTACCTCTGGGAATGAAAAATCGACGCCTTACATAGCAACAGACTGCATGGAGATATTTTTATATTAGGTTTGCCCTTAATTTGGACCGATCATATGATGCTAAACAAATGATATGTGGGTATTCTTGACGCAAGTTTGCGTGATGCTGGTTGGTGATATAGTTGATGAGTGTTGAGGATTTGAAGTTGAAAATCTGTCTTCCTTGTATTACAGTTAGGTGACGATTTGTTGTGATAATATTATGAAAGTTGCTCATTGGTCCTGTTTTTTTATTTATAAAGCATATTATGCTAAACTCAAGCTGGTGTGTCATAGATACTTAATACTCAGGGCTGGTGTTTTTGCTATATCTTCAGTAGAATTTGAGATGGCATATCTGTGTGGCATTGTTCCTTGGTCATGTGGTCAAAATTTATCGCTTTTTTCATTAAAAGGAATTGAATACTGAACTCACCCAAGTCCTGGATGTGTTATTTTTGTGAGACATATTCCTCTATCATTCAAGACGAAGACAAGCTTTCTTTCGCACTTACCCTAATTTTGACTGCTATTAGTGGGATGAAATCTAAAAGAGACTTTAAATTTCTATTTCATAGATTCATATCACTATTAGTATTTCACCTTAATTTTGTAACTTCTAAATACACCATGGGTCAGGGATTAAATATATTCTGGGGCAATTTTCTAAGTTTCACAAGAATCTTTGTGCCAATTGTATATTATGTTTCTCTTATTCATCCTGTCTCTTGGCAGGCAAATATAAAGAGCTCTTGCATATTGCTAAACTAATGTGCTAACTCATAAGTAGAATCTAATGATTGATAGATCCCATTGAGCTAGATGCTAAGAAGCTTATTTTGAGGACACCAATTAATTACTGTTGTCACTGCTATAAGATATCAAATGGTGGATATTTTTTTAACGCCAGGATGTACATGTTGTACCTCAGTGAACTCAAGGACGTGATGTTTAGGATCTTCAGATGATTACTCTCTGAACATTGCCATGCGGTTCATTTGTACATGAAAATTCTTAATGTTTTATGCTAGAATGTAAGGATGTCTTTTGGCATAACAAATTATGAAGTAAGTAGTTCAACAGATAATCTGGAAGCCTCATTTGACTTTGTGAACCTACTTTTTATAAATATCAAAGCTAGCCTATTCGATTTACAGCCACTAATTCACTGGAATTTTTTCATTTTGTTTTATTTTACTTATAACCCACCTATTATCTTACCTTTTATTGTTTTTTAACCTCATACTTTATCATTTTTGTTTGGAGCTTGTGTATTTAATTGTAAAAATTTCCTGTAGTCTAAACATATTGGCATCAGCTCTATTAGATAAGCATATAATACTAACATGCATGCATCAATCTGGTTACCACTCAAGGCGCTTTGCTTACATGTCTAACATTATCATTTCTGCTTTATGCTTCCTTTAACTTTTGTAGTCTTCTAATGTCCAAATGCTGTTAGCACCTATAGCATGCTAAAACTACATAAATGATCTTCTCACTTGGAGATTCCAAATAATAACTATTTGTTCCTCTTTGCCGAGTTGTCTTTGTCAAGTATCATGTGTGACCACTATCTGCATGGGAGTTGTCACAATAAGATCTAGGGTATTGGACTTTTGTTAGCTAATCTACTATAATAATTTGATAGTCTGGTGCACAAATTGATTTAATCCCTTTTTGATATATGTTTTGCCATTATGAAAGTAAATGATAGCATCACAAGGCTCTTGCGGTCTCATGGACCATACATGTGTGAAAATAGTATTTCATGTTATTACAGATGTTGCTTTGCACATACTTGCACGGTCTATCACATTATTCATTTTGGATGTCTTGCAGATTATAAGTTATTTGAATAGCAGATGTAAGGTACATAAGGATACAATCAGATTCTGTCAGGATGTACTACAAAGCAAATACGTCGAGTGGGAACCAGTCACACGGGATAATTTGTGTCGTCCAATTCGTCATGTAGATCTTGTGATCACAATTGGCGGAGATGGCACTCTTTTACGAGCTAGTCACTTTTTGGATGACTCCATTCCAGTACTAGGTGTCAATTCAGATCCCACTCAAGTTGAAGAGGTCACTTGTTTCTGGTCCTTTTAATTGTTTGGGCAGTTGAAACAATCTCAAAAGCTTTGTCGCAAAACTTATTTTTCATTCTCAGGTTAATGAGCTAAGCGATACATTTGACGCGACAAGAAGTACAGGTTATCTTTGTGCTGCAACTGCAAAAAACTTTGAGCAGGCAACACCCAGAACTTGTACTTTTATAGAAGACTAGAATTCAAGTTTGTTTATTGATTTGCAAATTCTCATTTGTAGTATTATGATCGGCAATTGCTTAGTCGAGTTTTCCTTTGGTTTCTCATCTTCATACTCATGACCTCTATTCTATTTTTATGAAGGTATTAGATGATGTCCTTGAGGGTTGCAAACAGCCTTCAGAGCTTGCAAGAATATCCATTCGCGTAAATGGAAATCTGTTTCCAACTTATGCTCTAAATGACATTCTTGTTGCGCACCCTTGCCCAGCAACAGTATCTCGGTTCTCATTCAGGTACAAATCTTCCCTCAAGTCTGAGCCTTTACTAGATGTCTTTTGGAAATAAAGATATTTGATTCTTCTTTCAGAATTGAAGACGACAGGACAAGCTCAAGCTTAGTTAGCTCCCGATCAAGTGGCCTCAGGATCTCGACCGCGGCAGGATCAACAGCTGCCATCCTTTCTGCTGGAGGTATCCCCATGCCGATTTCGAGCCAAGATCTTCAATACATGGTGAGAGAGCCCATCTCACCCAGAGTTGCGGAAGTTCCGCTGTTGCAGGGATTTGTGAAGCCTGAACAAGTAATGCTCATCGATTGGTATACTCAAGAAGGTGTCATATATGTTGATGGTTGTCATGTAACTCGTCCTCTTCAGTACGGGAACAAAGTTGAGATATCAGCAAAAGCTCCAATTTTGAAAGTTTATTTGCCTCGTGAATTTTCGAGGGATTGTTCTGTGACATATCATCAACCACAGAGTGAACTATAATTTTGTAAATTTGATTCTTTGGTGCTTGTTTGAGTTTGACATGTTATTACTTTGTCTTCAAGGCCGAAGCTAAAGACTGATCAATTTGTGGAAAATTGATATTGCATTCGATTTTTTTTATTTGGTGTTGATTAGTAGAATATTTTTTTATAGTTGATGATTATAAAATGAAAAATATGTTAATGATTCTATTAAAATTAGAGAAACCATAAGAATTTTAGTTATCCTCCAAATTTTAAGAAATTGTGTTTAAATTATGGGAAGTTTTTTTGGCAATTAGCCTAAAAGAAGGCGGAAAAGAAATTTGAAGATTTGTTTTTAAATTCTTGGAATTACGCTCACGAGTTTGGACACGATTAGGATCACGCTTATCTTATCCCCGTTCATTTCTCTTGGGGAACAGAAAACCTCCCATTTCTTGGAGGAATGGCGACGGCGATCCTTTGCTGCTCGTCACCCGCTGCCGTTACGTCTGCCGTTCCCGGAACAACCTCCCTCGGTTTCTCTAGATTCTTAGGCGGCGCAGTCACCAAGCCGTCTCTCGGTGGCGTCCCCGTCGCTTCCAAGCGCCTCCTCCGCATACATTGCCAGCAGCAGGAGCAGCAGCAGAAGAATCCGGTGGTCATCCCGAGAGAGCAGCGGTGGATGTTCGAGGAATCCGAGATTAACGGGCCTGTACTCTCTCTTGCTTCCCATTTTGTACCAAATATTTAATACTTGACTGTGTTTCCGACTGGTTCTTGGTTCTTTCAGTATGCCATAGTTGAAAAAAAAAACATTTCTCGACGGTTTTAGTTCTCCAATTTCTATCTTATTTCTATGGAAGTAAATCACTCTGTTGCACAAAGCGGAAACTTTGATTGTGTTACTATTTGTAAATGTAAATCAAAAACATTAAGCACAAGATATGAGGGGTATACAAGAATCGGAACAAACAATAAAATATGATGGTTCACTAGTTAAGTCGAATGTAATTAGGTTGGTTAAAAGGTGTTGGGTGATTGTTATTGGCTGGAGGTTCACAGGATTCGGAAGACTTTTGATCTGTTGTGGGAACAATTTTTCTGTTCGTATGGACTTAATGTAGGTGATAACTATCTTTAGGGATGATTTCATTAGTAGTAAAGATACACATGTATGTAATCACTTATGATTTTACATTGTTATATATCAGGTTATGAGTAAGTTCCATTTTGGTTATCGGAAGGTGCTAATTGTTAAGGTGACTCTAGGCAATTGTAGTGCATAAAAGAAGAAAGGAACAGTTTAGAAAAGGCTAGATGCATGAGCATAGATTTATCATGGTAGTCGAAGAAGGAAGTTGTTAACTGATGAAGAGAACATAGAGCATCTGTGTGTTTCCCTCTTCATCAAAAAGAAAATGGAAGAAATCAAACAATGATGAAATTGTGTTGTGAAATCAATTAATCTATTATCAAATCAGTGAACTGAAAGTGGCACACAAACATAAATTGAACAATTCTGCTTTATCACACAAATTCACACTAAAATAATGCTAAAGTAAATCCAATCATACATGGACCTTTCTGACACTTATTGTTTTCCATAAATATTAGTAACACATTTTTGAAAAATTCTTGAAATTTGGTTTCTTCCTATGTAGTTTTCCTTTATTTGGATCTAAAAAAACTATTTGAAAATGTTCTTTGAAACATTGTTGTTCATATTGGCAAATTGTTAAATTTTTTTTATAATAAAAAAACATGGATCATCCTCAGATTGTTTCCATGAATTCAGATTTTGGCTTCATTTGTCATACAATTTCTTAGTTATGCTTTGATAGTGGATGGAAATTACATTTCCACCTAATTTTTTTTTCTCATATTATGGATTCTGTCACTTAATTACTTCTCAAAAATGTAATACAAGATCCCTACTATATTTCGCAGGATATTTGGAACAAAACTTGGTATCCAAAGGCTGCAGATCATATTAATTCAGAAAAAACATGGTATATAGTTGATGCAGCCGATAAAATCTTAGGCAGACTAGCATCAACCATTGCAATACATATCAGAGGGAAGAACCTTGTAACTTATACTCCTAGTGTTGACATGGGGGCTTATGTTATTGTGGTATGTATAATGAAAGCAACTGTTTCAGTTTTTAGCATTTTCCAAGGCTTAATGTCATAACTTTGCACAATACGACGGCAACTGAACCTGCAATTTGCTGAAACCTTGTGAAGTGTAATTATCATTTTCTTTGCAGTTGGCTGCACATCCAGAAGAAAACTCTGTAACCTAGACATTCTGATTATTCTGTTTAATTTGTTTAAGGATGCTCACTTCTAGCTTTTTAATCAGCCACTGTTAATTGCCACAAGGAATCTTGGCAGGATGATTTTGCAGCCACGTTTGGTTCTTCCAATGGATATGAGGATAGTTCTGTACAATTTTTAATAAGTTGTTGAGTTCTTGGTTTGATATATTGGATACTTTTGATCTATTTATATATCTAATGGTGTCTAACCTTTTGCACATTTAAATGCTCGATAAGTGTCTGATGATCAAATAATCTTATATGTTTGTTATATTGAGAATTTCTGATTTATTTATATATCTAATGGTGGTCTAACCTTTTGCACATTTAAATGCTTGACAAGTGTCTGAGAATCACTTAATCTCATATGTTTGGGACATTGGTGAATAGATGATGTTATCAGATAATATTTCCCATTTAGTTACCTTGGTTCGTTTGCTTTTTCTCAATCCTCAATAGTTTGCATGATACCTCGAAATAGGTGAATGCTGAAAAGGTTGCAGTTTCTGGTAAAAAGAGAAGCCAAAAGCTCTACAGGAGACATTCTGGGAGGCCAGGTGGCATGAAGGTGGAAACTTTTGCACAGCTTCAGGAGAGAATTCCAGAAAGAATAATCGAGCATGCTGTTCGCGGCATGCTTCCTAAAGGAAGGGTGAGTCAGTATCTCCATTTTTGGCATTCACAATATCACATATTATAGAATGTTAAGATACTCAAGATGTGAACACATATGAGGAAGCTAACCTATGGATATATTTATTTTGTTAAAGAAACATGTGGAATGCATTTCAGATCCATCTGTTCTAAAGAAAATTTGTAGATAGAAGAGTTTTTTTTTTTTAAACAGATAATATATTATGGTTAACATCTTAATTATTTTTCTTTCAATGTTTAGGCCCGTAAATAAATGTTTTCGCTAGCAAGTTACATATCCACTATTACACATTCTCAATGACCTGATATAATCTCTCAATATTTTTCCTAGTGACCTAAGAGTAGAGTTTCTTGTCACAAGCAATATTGATCACAAAATTTGTTTTTTTTTATTTGGCTTTGATCTGCTACTGTTTAATCTGCTTACCATTCTTCTGAATGAGTCATTCCTTTGTTCACTATTTAACTGCTTTGCGATTAGAATTTGTCAACAAATCTACTGAATTTTGTCTGTTATGTGTAACTTATGGCTTTCCTTTTCCAAAATTGTAGGGACAATATCCTATTATGATTTAATAACTGGTATATTTGCCTATTGCAGCTTGGAAGAAGACTTTTTACTCACCTGAAAGTGTACAAAGGGCCAGATCATCCACATGAAGCTCAGCTGCCTATTCCTCTTCCTATAAGGGACAAGAGAATACAAATAGACAACTAGATCAAAGTTTCCTTAGTTTATTGGCTCCATGTTCTGATTTTTGTTAATTGCTCACATGCCTGATACAGTGGTTATGCTGTTAGTGGTAATCATCTAGCCTCCAATAACTGGAATGAATTCTCCCATTTGTAGTTTAAATACGAGTTTATTGTTTTCTATTATACTGTGTGTTAAAGTTGAACAAGAATTCAAAATTGTACTAATTTGTTTATCATGTGATTAACATGATGTAATCAGAATTACCATTCCTGGTACAAATGCTAAAATGAATTAGAAAAATACAGCATCAACCCACCCATTCCTTTGGTGCTCGTATTTATTTTTAATAGATAGGAAAATACTTGAAGTCTTAAAATGGAAAGCCAGCTTGAGTTCATACTTTGTCAAAGCAAGCTGACGAGTGACAGAGCTGTCTGTTCCACATTTTCTGTATTTGTACAGAGACATGTACGGTCAGTCGGGTGGAAATTTGCAGCATCCAGCTCAGCACCAGTTATAAAATCCAATATATGATGAAGACATAATCACGTAAAATAATAATAATAAT
>JBBMKF010452075.1:0-12298 GCA_037834155.1 Curcuma caesia | reverse complement strand
AAGTTTAAACTCGATTATGGACCACTGAAGCAAGAACAAACCCATCACGAGGCCTCCATGCTTCATCATTGAGCCAGGTCCCGGCTCAAATCCTAACAAAATCCAAGCTCTATATCACGCACTGAATCTACTAATCGATGGATCCCGAACCAACTCCATCAATTAAAAATCTGTGTCGGGGGAAATCTAAGTGACGACTCCCTATTGGCCCAACCCTTGCCACGGTGGCTTCTTCGGGCCCACAACTCTATCCCCTTATCCTCGCCGGCCTTCTCCCCTTCGTTATAAACCTAAACGAACTCTTCTTTGTCCAACGATTACCGCCTTCCCTTCCATGGCTCTTCAGGCTTCCTTCCTTCCTTCGGCTCTCTCAGCTCACAAAGAGGTCAGCCTGCTGGTTCATTTCGTATTCCCTTTTCCTTCTCCATGGTTTGGTTTCTAAAAGAGGGGAAAATGCAGGGGAAGGCTAATGGAGGACTCAAGGAATCGGCTTTCTTGGGGCTCTCTCTTTCCGAGCACTCCAAGTTCGAGTTTGGTTCTTCGGTTCTTAGGAGCAACAAGGTATGTGTATACGAGGTTGTTTAGGGATCAAGATGGTATTTTTTTGAACCGTGAAAGCAGAATTACTTTTTGTATTTTTAATGGATCGCTTTGTTTATTGCAATGGATTTGTGATTTCCATGATTGAAAAATTGGATTTTGGAGTTCTTTTTGGTGATATGTGAGAAGATTGGATTTTCATGGCAGAGGTTGAATCTTTCGGTTGGTATCCGAGCCCAAACGGCGGCCACCACCCCGGCCGTCACTCGCGCCGCCCCGGGCACCATGAAGACGCTCCGCAAGGGGAACGTGATCGTGACGGGAGCCTCGTCGGGGCTCGGGCTGGCGACGGCGAAGGCGCTGGCGGAGACGGGGAAGTGGAACGTCATCATGGCGTGCCGCGACTTCCTCAAGGCCGAGCGAGCGGCGAAGGCGGCGGGCATGGCGCGGGAGAACTACCAGGTGATGCACCTGGACCTGGCGTCGCTGGACAGCGTGCGCCAGTTCGTGGAGGCGTTCCGGCAGTCGGGTCGGCCGCTGGACGTGCTGGTCTGCAACGCGGCGGTCTACTTCCCGACGGCAAAGGAACCGACCTACACGGCCGACGGGCTCGAGATGAGCGTGGGGGTCAATCACCTAGGACACTTCCTTCTCGCACGCCTGCTCCTCGACGACTTGAAGGCCTCCGACTACCCCTTCCGCCGCCTCATCATCGTCGGCTCCATCACCGGTAATACCCTCTTTCTTTTCTAATTTTACTGAATCGAAGTTGACTCAATTATACACAAACTGGAAATTGTTTCCATCAGGAAACACAAACACCCTGGCCGGAAACATACCACCGAAGGCGAACCTCGGCGACCTCAGAGGCCTCGCCGGCGGACTCAACGGACTCAGCGGCTCCACCATGATCGACGGCGGCGAATTCGACGGCGCCAAGGCCTACAAAGACAGCAAGGTGTGCAACATGCTAACAATGCAGGAGTTCCACCGGCGGTTCCACGAAGAGACAGGCATCACCTTCGCTTCCCTCTACCCAGGTTGCATCGCCACCACCGGCCTCTTCCGCGAGCACATCCCCCTCTTCCGCCTTCTCTTCCCGCCCTTCCAAAAGTACATCACCAAAGGCTTCGTCTCCGAACAGGAATCCGGCAAAAGACTTGCACAGGTATTGGGACTTTTGTGCGATTAATCGTCGACACAAGCAATAATTGGGACTTACGATTGATGCAGGTGGTGAGTGATCCGAGCTTGACCAAGTCGGGAGTGTACTGGAGCTGGAACAGCAACTCGGCGTCGTTCGAGAACCAGTTGTCTGAGGAAGCTAGTGACGCCGAGAAGGCCAAGAAGGTGTGGGAGCTGAGTGAGAAGCTGGTTGGGTTGGCTTGATTAGGAGTTTCGTTTGGGAGAGCAAATTGGTTTGTGTTTCAGTCTAGTTGAGTTGTGCCATTTGAAGCTTCATTAAGTGTTTGCAGAAATTGCTTGTAAAATTTTGAGGTGCAGAGGGAATAAGAGCTTTGGGTGGGATGTTGAAGCATTGAGTTGATTGAGGATGTTTATCGATATCTAGCAATCTCGTTGGACAAACAAGCCCACAATAAAAATGTTTATCAGGTGGTTATCATCTTCCATGCTGCTTCTACATGTGTTGGTGTTGGTCCAAATTGCAACTAAACGAAGAATTACTGGAACTTCCATCAATTGGGAAATGGAGGACTTAGAGAAGCCTCGACAACAAGAAGAGTCGGAGATGAATTTATTACTCATGGTCAAACAAAGAACTAAACATGTGACAAATAATGATGGTTTAATGCTTAATCTCATGCACTAATTGAAGCCATTGGTTGTCTTGTGAAAAATCTGCAACCAGTGAACTGATTCATATAAATGCAATGCAACGACTCACTTCTTCCACAAAACCAAGGAAGGAGAGGTGGTCGTCTCCTGAGAGGCCGGCAGCGGCAATGGCGGTGTGGAACTTGAGGGCGGATCAGTCTCCGGCGCCTCTGAAATGGTGGCGAGCCTGGATTGGAAAAGCAATCTGGTGGCCCCATCGACGTCGTCCCAAATCGAGCTCCCTGGCCCCCACGCGTTGAACCACGCCTCCTCCTGCGCGCTCTCCCACGACATTTCAGGCAGCTCCGGAAACACCGGAAAGGGCGAAGCCGGCGCCGAGCTTGGAGCTAAGCTTGCGGCCTCAGCAGAATCACGCGGAGAAGAGGAGGACGAGGAGGAAGCGGCGGTGCTGGTGGAGGAGGAAGTCATGGTGGAGCACAGAGCTGCGTCTCTGCTTTCCCCGTGAAAAAGATTGGGGAAGTTGAGCTTCGCGCTCTCGCCGCGCAGCTTGAAGGCCTCGCGGTCGTAGGCGAGAGCGGCCTCCTCGGCGGTGTTGAAAGTGCCGAGCCACAGGCGGCTCCGGTTGCGGGGAATGCGGATCTCCGCCACCCACCTTCCCCAGTGCCGCTGCCTTACCCCGCGGTAGAGCTTGGCCCGGGCCAGCGGAGGCGCTGCCGGGCGCAGGAACAGAGGACCGACGCCATTGAGCGCCGCGTTCCAGTAGTGGTACCCGAGGAGTTGGTCGTGGTGAGCCAGCCGGTGATCCGACGTTGCATACATCACCGGCCATTGCTCGACCGCCATTAATGGAGCAGAGTTAGTGTGATCTGCAATTCTTGGAGCGACAACAACAGGAGCAGAGCTGCCAGAAGCAAATGGAAACGTAGGCTGAGAATTAAAACCAGGAAGAAATTGAGGAGACGACGGCAGTGAAGCAGAGGAAGATTCATGGATTCGATTCGGACTTCGAACTCTTTTTGAAGGAAGCAGGGAATGTTGCTCCAGCTGAAGCACATTCTTCTGTTTCCCTCCGCGATCACCGTTTCCTTCTTCTTCCATGGCTTCCTTCGACACCAAGAACAAGCAAAGACCAAGTCTTTTAAGAGTTTGATTGGGAAAGAAAAGAGAGTAGAAAGAGTAACGAAAGAATCAAAATGCAGGGATAAAAACGAAAGGATGAAGCTTTCCTCTTCAAACTGAGAATCGAAAACTGATGGAAAGCGAGAAATCACGAACATGGAACAGTGGGCAATTCGAAAGATGGAAGGGAAATTGGATCGAGCGGGTAGAAATAGAAGCGTTGGTAGATACGGAGACGGGACGCGTGGATGGATTTAAGAGCAGGGAAAAGATTTGGCGGGTGGCTGGTCGGTGTGTGGGTCCAGCATGAGGCCTCCGTTTGACCTTTCGGCCATACTCCGCCGCCCACGTGGACTTTGAGATCCATGCCAACCGTATAATCCGGTCAATAGTCTGTAAATGTCATAAGATATTTTGCTGTTATATATGTATCTACTGTTATATATATAAATATATTTATTTATATTCTTCTGGTCAAAAGGAAGTATACGGGACCCTTCTGTTTCACTTCCTTGCTTCTTCTATTATCTCTATCAGCATCACCCATGAAGAATAGTAAAACTAGAGAGAGTTCAGCTGCTCCACCATTTCCTGCATCAAGCGAACTACGTCTGTAGCCCTTCTTTTCCTCAAGCATCTTTTGTTACGTTAGTATTTTGTGGATTGATGGATGTAGCTCTTTTAATGTAGCATATTTATGTAACTCTTTTGTATACAAACTCATGTTCAGAGAAATAAAAATGGTTTATGTAAAATGTAGTGAAAACTAAATGGGTAACTAGTGTATAAATCAATACTAATAATACCGATATGATGTACTTGGATTGTTTATTCCTATTCCAGGCTTATAACTCTTCAATAAATCACTCTCGAATCTCCATAAATACTTTTGTCCTTGTCAATGCCTTCATAAGATGGAGAAATTTCATACAAGTCTTACGAGAAGAATAAGAACCAGCAAAGGCACGTAAAACAAACAAGAATGGAGACTATAAATACAACAAGGAAGCTCAAAACAATATCACAATATTTGCACAAGTTCGCTAGGCCTCGAGGGCTCTCCTTATATAGCTTATGCTGTTCTACTGTCAATCAGTCGATCTACTATTTCAGTGATTATTCTCACGATCACTTTAGCCTCCAGTTTGCCAATGGATCTCTAAGTTTCTCACTAGTCAATTGTTCTCTTTGGTAATGTCAACTTGAATTGACTAATTTGGTTGTCCGACTTAACCACTTTTGCCGTTTGACAGTTGCAACTTTCCTCGGATCTGACTGCAACACTAATTGACTTTAACACATTTAGTCTATTGTCTAGTCAACTAGCTTTGAACAAAAATAATCTTATTTGTGAACTATTGAGCTTGACTTGACTCCTTAGTTGATTCAATTCACTGACAGCCAACTATAAAAACTTTCTAGTTACTAGAGCCTCCACTACTATCATCTGAATGATTGAGTTTTCACTTAAGTCAAGCCCTACCCTAAAATCAAATTCCAAACCACTAAACTCCCACAACTCACTTAAGAGTTTACCTTATGCAATTTAACTTTGCCCATAAAATTGTCATATGACAGGTTTAGTTCCACATATGCATCAAGCCCTTGACTTGCTCTAACTGTCATCTCACACTCCTTGATGTTTCTCATCCTATGGTCCCTTAGATGCTCCATTTCACCCTTCTCTAAACTCCATTGCACCTCGAGTTACTAAGTCAACAAACCAAATAGTACCAAGTTAAGCTTTGCAAATTTCTCAAAAACTAACCAATGTTTCTTGACTTGCAGTCTCTCAACATCATGCAATCCTTCTTTGAACTCTATCGGACCTTCAAGCTATTGAGCATCTCCCCTTGGTCATGCCAAGTCATCATCCACAATTGACCTCGTCAAGTCACAAACTTCGTGAGCTTTATGTGTCCTACTAAATTCATGCACAATTTCATGCGCATATCAAATATATAAATAAAGGTGTAATTTAAACTCTTTGCCCAAATATTAAAATTTATAATCGAGCTTGACTACTTATAACATGATTGCATTATTCATGAGTGATAGAATATGACAATCTTTCTCCATGGTTATATAAATTCCACCAAGGTAAAGTCAAGGATGTGTACAAGACTAGTGGTAGATAAGGCAAAAGAAGCTAGTTCACCATGGAGCATACCTTTGGGCTTCAAGAATCAAACGGACTAATAAGACAACACCTCATCAAGGTGAAGATTTCTTGAGTTTGTAAGATTGATTGAGCCTGCCTATAGCACAACCAAAGCTACTCCATGTTAGAATGCATGTTAGAAGTTTAATTTTGTCACACCTATTTTAGATAAAGAATAGTCTCGCATGCAATATACTAGATTTTTTTTAACAATATACGAAGTTCAAATCCTATCTTACTAATGAAAACATCGAAGGCTTTTTGAAAAAAAAAAGAAAAGAAAAGAAAAACTGAAGGAAGAAATGGGTGTAGAAAAAAGATCTTTTAGCTCAAAGAATTCATTGCAATAGCCGCCTCCTCCTCGGCGTTGCTGTAGCCAGAATTGCTAGCGCTACTGTACAATAGGTAGTAGGATACCGAGAGGGTTGCAGTGAGGAAAGCAAAGGCCGCACCGGAAGCGAAAACACCTTTCCGCAACACCTCACAGGATGGGTCGTTCATATAGTAGATGCCCCGGTAAGCCGTGTGGTAGGCGTTCTTTACCGATGCCGCAAGCAATAACATCTCCGCCAGCAGAAAAGTCAACCTTCATCAAGAAAAACCAGAAAGGTCAAGATTGACCACCGCATTGCAAAAATCGAAACAAAAGGGAAGGGGGGAGGGGCGGATTAGGGGTAGATTCGAATTACCAGCAGGTCCAAAAGAGGGAGACGATGCAAGCGCGGGATTTGCCGCGTCTGATCGAGGGGCCGCAGTAGTAGCACCTGGTGACGGACATGATGAGGACCTGACTCGCCAACAGCAAGAGGAAAGCGCCGACGCCGAGTCCAGTCGCGATGTCGGAGTCGTACACGCAATGGGTGTACTCCTTCTCGTCGTCCGGAACCACCTGGGCCTGCAAAACGGAAGATCGAGGTCAAGAATTAGAATTCGAAGTCGGATTGAGATGGCGGGAAGGATTGCCGAGATACTTACCGTGCTCCGTCGCTGCTCGGCGGCGATGGCAAGGGCGAACGCAGTAACGTCGAAGACAACGGCGACCGGGAGGGCTACCTTGGAGGCCATGGAGGAGGAAGAGGATCGTTGGGGAAGGCGAATCCGCATCGCAAGGGATCTGACGTGCGTGAAGAAAGGGTTTCTTCCAAATGCCTCGCTGTTTCCGTGTTTCGGTGAGTATTAGTGCGTTGGACCGAAGGGCTTAGCTTAGGAGGCGATTTGTTGACCCTTTTTTACTTAAAAAAAAAAGCTTGCTGCTTAATAATGAATTATTTAAAGGAATTCCAATAATTGTTGCTAAAGAAATTGGGAGGAAAATAAAACGATAATTTTTTTTTTATAAAAAACAGTTTTTTTTCTAAGAATAGTATACGCGATCATCTCGATCATTCATTATTCTCAACGCCAGTGAGGCGATCAGCGATGCCGTTTCCGACGGCGGTGAGCGTGATGCTTGCGGTGCAAGAGAAGAAGCCGTCCGCCGTCGACATCTACGGGCCTCTCCGGCAGTACATCGCCACCACCTACGGAGAGCGCGAGGCCCAGGCGGCGGAGGACGACCTCGACGCCGTCCGCCAGCTCCGCCTCGACCTCGAGAAGCCCCTCGACGCCGCTGCTGGCCTGCGACGGGATCTGCTCCTGTCCTACTACCGCGCCCTCTCCGTCATCGAGCCCCGCTTTCCTATCTCTCCTGACCGCGCCCATGTCCATTCGCTGACGTTCACCTGGTTCGACGCCTTCAAGCCCAACAAGAAGGCCTCCCAGCAGTCGATCCACCTCGAGAAGGCCGCCGTTCTCTTCAACCTTGGTGCTGTTAACAGTCAGGTCGCGCTTTCCGCTGATCGAACTGATGCTGCGGGCCTGAAGCACGCTTGCAATGCCTTCCAGAGTGCCGCTGGGGCATTCGCCTATCTCAAGGATCATGCCGCGGGCAGGGCAAGCGCCGGCGGAGCCACTGTCGATCTCTCCGTCGAATGCGCTGCGATGCTGGAGAAGCTAATGCTAGCGCAAGCTCAGGAGTGCTTCTTTGAAAAGGTCATCGCGGACGCCAAGCCACCTGCCCTTTGCTCTAAGGTCGCTCGTCAGGTGATGATCCCTCCATGCTTCCATGTTCTTATTTTAAATTTTGCATGATATTCTATCTATTTACATTTTCTTTTATTTTGATCTTTGCTTAATTTTCTTCAAATTTTAGATTTGGTACTTTTAACTTGATCTTATAGTCTTTAGATTGTTATGAGTTGATGTGTACTGTTATTAAATATAGATAGTTCGTAAATGCAGCTTTGACTATAACTTTGATTATGATCTTGTGGTTTTCTTGTGCTCGCATGACTGAATCATACATGAAATGCCAAATACTTGTACTTGTGTAGTTAATGGTGGTTAAAGCATGTAGTCGTTTTATATATAAACACACTAATTTCCTGAATTACCATTCCTGGAATTTATTCTTTGTGGCCATCTTGTACGAGGTTTTGTTTATTTTGTAAGTATCTAGTCATTTTGATCCTAGGATAACATGGTAAAGCTAGCTTTCTTCTGTCAAATCATATTAAGGAACTTATTTTTTTAATATATTTTTTGTGTAATTATTAGCATTTCTCAAGATTGTAAGAATCACAATTGTTAAATCACTACAAAATACAATTTCCATGCATTTGAGATTGTCATTTTATACACCACTATCATCCACATCACAGAATTTACTTGCCATTTCACACCCATGTTTTGTCTATAAACTCCTTGTTGTGGTTTGTTGCTCCTTGTTGATGTTTGGTGTCACATAAGCAGTTTGTTGATGTTGGGTGCCGCATAGTTTATATTGCCATATAAGGTCCAAACGAATCACATGCCAGACTAAGAATAGTAATAATTTTGTTTCCTGCTCCTGCGGAGAATTCACATGTGGATAACGATACGGAAAAGTGCTAATGGAGGAAAATAAAGGCGGGCAAAGTGACATAATGATATCATGTGTATGATGGGCTGATGGCCATATTGGTGGGCACAATTCACTTTACTGTATTTTAATTCTTATCAGGACATTAACCCAATTACAGTCTTGTTCGAGATGACACAAATAAAATTATTTCACCTATTTTCTTGTTGCAGGTTGGCCTCTATTATGAGGAAACTTATGCAATTTTAAATGCTCCACTGCTCAACCAGCACTTTGATCGTACATGGATCTCTCATGTACAACTTAAGGCAGCTCAGTACTATGCAGAAGCTTGCTATAGATGTTCGTTGGATCTTCATGAGAAGGAAGAGATTGCTGAAGAGATTTGTAGGCTCAAGATTGGGATTAATGCTCTTGCTGATGCAAAAAAATCTACAAGGGGTGTTGCCCAACCGTTCCTTGATGCTGTCAACAAATTAGAGACTGATATGAACCAGAACTTGGAGAGAGCTGTGAAGGAGAACAATCGGGTTTATTTGATGCGGGTTCCTGAAGCAAGTTCCTTGGCTGCTTTACCTGCAGTCTCTCTTGTCAAACCTATTTCGATGGCTGAAGTATTAGATGCTAGCAAGGAGACATTATTCTCTAGGATAGTTCCGGACAGCTGCACAAAGGTTCTTTCCAAGTACACTGATATGGTAGACAACATTATTCGGACACAGGCAGAGAAGTTGCAGCAAGGAAGTGAAATAACTAGAGTTAAGCTGAAAGAGATGGATCTTCCTGAGTCTATCTTAGCCTTGGAAGGTAACTTTAGTTTGCCTGTGGAACTTAAGGAAGATGTTGAAGCAGTCCAGATAAGTGGTGGCCCTTCTAGTCTGGAAGCTGAGCTACAGCAACTCAGAGATTTGACACGAGTTAATCAGGAACTCTTGGTCCAGACTGAAGAGTTACTGCAGAAGGAAGCAAATGAGGATGCACAATTCCGAGCCCAATTTGGAACAAAATGGAGAAGACCTCAGTCAGGCACCTTGACAAAGAACCTGCAGGACAGATTGAATAAATTCGCTGCAAATATTAAGCAAGCTGCAGATAGTGATGCCAGGATAGAATGGTCCATAAGCGACAATTTGGAACTGATGGCAATTCTTAACCGCAGACCGGTAGGTTTGTTTCTTTAAATGCTGGATTCTGCCTTTTTTTGGTGCTGGTTTACTTTTGAAAACACAAGCTGCATTGTGTTACTACAAACCATAAGCTACAAGAAAGGTACTACAAACACGAGAAACTTTATGAAGTTATTCTGTTTTTGTTGGTATCAAAAATGCTTCAGAACTTCGTTTCTCTTAGCTGCATTTATTCTAATGACATGACACAAAATTATTAAATCTATTTTTTTTCTTCTTTTAGATGTTCAATGAAATTCAAATCTTATAGGATGATGTTGGTATGCTTACTCTTTGTCTTGTTTCTTGCTTCTTTCAAATTGATTATGAGAACACACATAATAACACAACTATGATTAAACTGTTGAGTAGATACAATCTTGTTATTTTCTATGTGAAACTTAATCATCTTGCAGATTATACCTATTGGTTTGTGGTCTGCTTGTCTCATTTACCCTTGCCTTTTTTTTTTTTCTCCCATTTTTTCTACTGTTTTGGCCACTAGTAGGGAGACTGTCATAGTGTTGCATTAATGGGCGCGTTAAATTTTTCTTCAGACCTCATTGTTTATTAAATCAATATTAATTGCTTCATTAAGTTACAGTAGCACATTGGAGTTTTATATATGCTAGATAACAAGCTATTATCAGTTTTTACAGCTCCAGTTTCCGAGTAATTATTTTTTTCAGTTGATTAAGTTGAGTTTTGGGCAGAACCATTCAACAATTAGATCTTTTACTTGTTTAATGTTTACATTCAATATATTCTTTATTCTGGCCATTGCTAGAGTTCTTTTTCATGCTATTGTTCACTTTAAAGATGTTTTCATTATTAGGTTTTTCATCTTGTGTTTTGCCTATTTTTGAATCTCAACTTTTGTTGGCTGACAATGTAAAAACATATTTTTCAGATTGAATCTGCATTACCTAGTCTTGCAAGGCCTATTATGTCTTTGGATGACAATGAAGATGCTATCGTGGGAGCACTTAAACAGAACTTGGTATTATGCTACTAAATATTTATCTTGATAGTGTTCATGGAAAATCAATTTGAAGTGTTGGTTGTTTTCCATATTTGAATTATCCTTCTACATTCTTCTTTTTTTGTGTTTTTGGTTACCTTAGTTTGGTGCAGTAAATATCATAATTAACTTGCAAATCAGAAGTATTTGCAGTTATAGAATTTTAGTAAACTTAGAATTTCTTTTATTGGGTTGCATTTGGATTCATAGTATTCACATATTGGGATTGTGCATTCTCTGATATTGAGATGATATAGCTACCTGTAAACTAGTACTTTTTTTACTTGGTAAATGTTTAGTTGAACTAGTTTTATCACAATTCACTATACAACAGCAATAACAACAACAATCAAGCCTTATCCCACTAGGTGGGGTCAGTTTTCATTGAATATTTGCCTAAAGTCAACGCCGATTGACAACCTAACGAGTAACCCTCACCCTTTTTCATCTAGGCTTGGGACCGGCATGGGTGAATTTTTTATCACAATTCACTATGATTTACTTTATTCTCTATTAACTCTGTAAGGAAGGAGTTTGGGCATTTTATAGATTATTAAAATGCTAGTGTATTAAATTGAAACTAAAAGCTAGAATGGTGATTTAGTTTCAACTATATTTTTTTATTAAAAAGTTGTTGTGATGTTATAAAATTTATTCATTCTCCTTGACTTTTGTTCAAGATGTTATTCTTTTTGGCTTCAGATATGAATCCAAAAATATTTTGGAGCATTATCTATTGTCGTTGTTATTATTATTATATATTTTTATTTATTTTATTTCACTTTTTTTTATATCCATGATTTGTCTTATGATTAACTGACTTATTACTTTTTCTTATTTAGAGGCAATTGGAGAATTTAGGCACACAGAGGGCAGGTCTTGAAGACATGTTAAAAGAGATGAAGAGAAAGGTGACATTATTTGTTGTTTCCCCCTCATGTTTATAAGGCTGGAATCTTGATTTTTCATCTTTCTTCAATCATCTAACTGAACTTAGTTTCCATTAACCTTGCCCTGAAATGATTGATACCTCCACTAGGTTTATCTTATATGAGAAGAGTTAAAACAAGTTAGTTGCTTAAATTCTGGAAGTAAACAACAAGGTAGATGTTGGAAATTGTTGTGTAGATTACTTCAATGTTATGAATTTTATAATCTCGATAATAATGATTTTATGCAAGTTAGTTCTTTGGTATTATGAATTACGTTTTTGTTTATTGATGGATTGTCATAAATTGTTGGATCGTATCAAGTTGTCTACAAAACTTGTATGGGCTGCCCCATTAAACTATACAAAAACGAAAATGCCACCAATGTTTTAGACTTGAGGTGATTGCTGTATTCTGGTGGCTAATAGTGGTGAGTGATGATCATATCCTAGCATATGCAATTGCTTTCTGACTTACCTAAATCTTGCTAGTTGTTCTCAATTCACTATTATTATCTCTTGCAGGAGGATATATTACCAAAGTTGATGTCAAGCACTGGATCACAAGAAGATCTCTTTAGGAAAGAGATATCCAAGTATGATCAGATATGTGGAGAAATTGCTCAGAATATTGAGGCCCAGGAGCAATTGTTGCTTCAAATTCAGG
>JBBMKF010452056.1:0-12298 GCA_037834155.1 Curcuma caesia | reverse complement strand
CAATACACACTAAGTGTACTAGTGTAATTCTATAGTCAAGACAGACTAAGACCAAATTACACTACAACCACTCCGATAGTTTATCCAATCCATCTTGGTTGTGAACACTGTTTATAATCTATATGGGACTGATAACATGGTCTTTTGTGTGTGACTCCGCACACCATGTTAATCTACAGTATAGATTAAATGAGCACTGTAAAATATTGACCAAATGTGATTCTCATTTCAGAATATTTATTTACATAGCTAGGATTCTGGTATACATCCCAACAATACTGTCATATTTTGATAGGCATATTTGTGGGTCTCGGGGTGGATACCACCATAGGAGAGATCATACTCCATGGAGACTATGACAGTATTGACAGCCGACAGATCACTTTAGGTCACATAGACATTATTACTGAGGGGAGATTATCTTGGAGGCAGCCTCAGATCCAGCAGCCATGAGGGCATCATCAGCAGGACCAGGACCAGGACCAGCCTCAGCCAAACTTAGCAGATATAGACCTAGGAGCAGAGATAGAGGAGCTCCTTGCCTTACCTGATGCACCAGCTCCACCTCCACCTATGATGACCGATCAGAGACTTGATAGGTTGGAGGGGACTCTACAGACAGTTATTGGACCTCTGGATGCACAGTCTATGAGTATGACTGAGATTCTACAGCTAGTGAGGGCCCTACAGATACCACCACCTCCACCACCTTAGTAGACTCTTTATTTGATACTCTGACTTGACTTGGATACTGTGCTTGACTTGTGCTGTGCTTGTATTGGTACATTACTTACCTCCTTTCAACTTATGCTGTTACTTGCTATTTGACACTATACTTGTGATGCTTTCTGATACTAGACATGAATTATTACTATTGTTTTACTTGTTAATATTGCATCTTGGTTACCTTCTCATACTTAGAAGAAAATTAGAGTTATGTTTAGTTGAATAGGAAAAAGAAATTTTGGTTTTCAAAAACTCATGGGTTTCAAATCTATTATAAATATCTTTCAAAAATCCTTTCAAAATTCTAATTATTTTTGAAAAATTTTAATTTTACTTTAACTTATTTTCAAAAATAAAGAAAAGAAATGTTTTAGCTCTAGACTAGAAGCAAACCCCCTAGAAAGCATGTATCTATAGATCTAGGTGGACATCTCACAAAACACACTAGATACCTTGTTTGTGATTGACAAAACTTAGAATGGTGTGAGATGTATAGGCCTCTAGTCTAAGTCAAAAGATGCTATAAGTCAGTACATCGAACCAAAAGCTTAGACTTTAATCTCAAATTGATCAAGTTAAGTGTCCCAAAATAAAAGATAAAAATTTTAAATTGGGATGATACACTTTAACTTGACTAACTGGGTCAAGCTACTACCTTCTAGTAGTCAGCTAGGACCTAAGTCGGACACTCGCCCCAAAGGAAATTTTTTTTTATCTATCTAATTTTTGTTACACTTGGACTCTACCCAAAAGACCATATATTTTTGATTATGTCAAAGGGGGAGAGAAATAGAAAGGTTCAAGTTTAAATTTTTAGATTTTTAGAAATTTTAAAATTCCTTGAAAAAGGGGGAGAATAATGAATTCAGGGGGAGTAATGAATTCAGGGGGAGTAACACACGTGCATGCATTTTTTATATGTTACTTGTGATGCATGTTTTACTTATGATATAACTTGTGATGCATGTTTTACTTATGATATAAGTTGTGATTTAAACTTAACTTGAAACCTTAAGTTGCCATAATCAAAAAGGGGGAGATTGTTAGTGCAGGAAGCACTTCTTTTGAACGGGTTGAGGGTCTCCTGTCTAGCAAGGAAGGGGAATTGTCTCGCTCCGCCTCACAACTGGCCCAACTACAAGAAGATACGCGCCAGGAGCGAGAGCGGCTAGGCAGCAGGTTAGCCGAGGCTCAGGCTAGGGAGCTTCAGCTCAATTCAGAGCTGAAGGCCTCTCAAACTGCCTTAGATGCAGTAAGGGTCGAACTAGCTGCCCACCTGGCAGGGATGGAAAGGCGCCTGCTCGAGGCAAAAAAGGTTGTCCTGATGTCCTTCGAGCTATTGAAGTTGCTAGCCCAGCGCTCCGTGAAGATGCTGGAGCGCGATTTTCAAGGAGCTCTGCGCTAGCTTGGGGAGGCAAAGATTATTCACCGTGGCCAGGACCTTAGCTGCCTGGACACCAAACAAGTCTGGGTCACGATTCCCAAATCTGAGAGAGAAGGGATCCCCGCGGATATCTTGTCAGCTTTACTCGGCTCTAGTGCTTGAGGTACTTCTGAATCAGCTGAGACGAGCCAACCATATCCTCTTGTTAGCAAAACTATTAATTGTTGTATAAACTAAATTTGCACTTGTGGTATCTGTGCACTCTACTGCCCTTCGAGGCACTTTGGATGATTTTATGTTACTGCCCAAATTGTGATTTAGTAGCCCTGCCACATCGCTATGACATGGTGTGGGTTTTAAATGTACTATTGCAGGCCAGGACTCGAGGCCAAGAAGACATGCGCCTTGATCAAGGCCAAATATGTCGGCCAACAACGACGGAGGTGGGCCCAGAGAATTAAGTCGTGGTCGAGTTACCAAGACATTGAGTAACGACACGATTCCTTAAGAAACCGACTATGTTGAGCAACCAACAGGCCCGGGTTGGTTCCTGTCAGAGTCTGGCCACCTTGCTTGAAGGTACAAGTATACAACTATTCTGCCAATGGTGGGAGGGAAAGAGCAACACGCCTCCTACCAAAGCGACTGCTATGCCATCCTATTGTCAGGAAAGATATACTCCCTCGAGACGGCCAAACCACAAACGACGCCAATTTTGTTCTGGCTAAATACCAGAGACGGTCAAACCATCAGTCAAAGATTATGCCACGTAGACCGTGACAAACCTCGCGGATCAAGAGAACCTGGAAGAGAAAAACACTAAACCAAAAGGGGTTAGCTGGCCATCGAAGATTTCGGTGGGGCCACTCCGACGCTCAAGTCAGTCCCCGGAAGGAAGAGGAAGAAGGAATAGTAAAAGCTTGAAAATGTAGAAGATTCCAGAGAGCTTTTTCATACATGTGTTGAAGTTTATATACTTACGAGGATGAATGATGGTGAGGCGGGGTATCTGGGGATACAAGCTCTGCACATTCCTGACAAGTGTGCAGATAGGCAAGCATCTAGGGGGCAGGACCTGCAGGCCTAGTAACCACTAGGAAACTTAAGCGTGTGAACCACTCTTGTCCTTTAACCAAGAATAGAAACCCGAGCAGGTGGGAGTCCGTCGGTCTATTAACCGTCCCCTTCTTATGGTAGAGCTCGTATGTGTGAGTGTCTTGTAGCTAGACGCCCCAAAGCTGCTTTTCAGTAGGGAAAGGACAAGGGCAGTGGTGAAGTGGCACAGAGAGCTCGGCCACGAGTAGCAGGGAGACCGAGATGACCAAATAACTTGGAGGCCGAGGTGGCCGAGTAGTAGGGAGGCCGAGGTGGCCCGGTAACATAGAGGCCGGTGTGGCAGAGCAGCAGGGAGGCCGAGATGGCCTAGTAACATGAAGGCCGGTGTGACCAAGCAGCAGGGAGCCCGAGATGGCCTGGTAACATGAAGGCCGGTGTGGCCGAGCAGGGAGGCCGAGATGGCCTGGTAACATGAAGGCAGGTGTGCCCGAGCAGTAGAGAGGCCGAGATGACCCAGCGATCCATGCCACATGAAATCCGAGACGAAACCGATCATATAGGGTCTGGTCATTGACCTTTGACTACTGACTTTGACCCTTGACTTGCCAGGTAGGACGGTTTATTGACTACCTTATCCACATTAGGCCCTAAGAGACCCGCCATATCACTATGTATTATAAATGTTTATTTTTGCCGAGCAACCCTAAACACACAAGTGTTAGATGTTCACTAGTTGTCCTTAAGTATAAGTAAATATACAAGTGCCTTAAATTGGATTTTCTTTCGGTCTACTATGAACCCTATTTAATAAATCTATGATAATTTTTAAAGCATGCATTTAGATTGATAATGATAAAAAAGAATGACTAACATATTTCTAATCATGCCCATTAATATAATTACAGACATTATGTCTCGAGTACATGTCATGTTTTTTAAAGGTGTTATTCAAATTTATCATACTTGTAATCTTCACTTTTCTATTATCTTTCAATCTTAATAAAATAACTCAAAGAATTTACTTATACAACAAATAAATATAGCATAACATAAATAATCATTTATAATATTTTCCTTCAAAAAAAAGGATGAAATATTAAAAGGTCTACGCAATTTATTTTTTCCTTAATACAATCCATATAATTATTAAAACAGTAAAATTTAAATTAAAAATTATATATGTTTACTAATTTATGTATTTTTTAAAATAATTTAAATTTTTAATTTTTACAATTTGATTAATCTGGGAGATAACCGATCTTCTAAAAAAAAGGTGGAATCCGCCATTTTAGCAGCCCCACACGATCGGCCCCACGATCATTTGTGAGGAGGTAAATCGAAAAACTACAGTTGGTTACGACACACTTACTAAGGGAGATAATCGATCTTATCTTACATAAGGTTTTCATCGATCTCCAAAAATAAATCTCGAAAGTGTCTCGACAACTATGTCGATAGTCGACCTTAGCAATCTTCTTCATCTCTATAAGAACTCGAGGATTTTTTTTTTCACACATGGATACTTCATTCCATGGCTAGTCAAAATCTTTGCACCAAATTCAGCGTTGACTCGACATGTCGTAGTCTTTCCACCAAATTCAACGTTGATCGAATCGTGGTGCTCGAGTTCACTCCATAACGTCTTCGCCGCTGCGCCAAGTCTAGGTCACAAGATCCAGGGACGGATCTAGAAATTAAAGTTAGGGGGCTTGATTTAATATAATGAATTATATATTATTATTCATATATATATAATAATAATAATAGTCATTTATAGTATACCATTCAACAAAGTTGTACCCTATAAAATTTTGAAATATAAAATTCAATTATAATAGAATCTACATCTATATCCTTAGTTAAATTTCGTTTAATATAAAGTGGCAAGCAATCTTCAAAAAAATTATCCTCCATTTTATTGTGAAATGACTTCTTCACATTCTTTATTGTTGAAAAGGCTCGTTTAGTAGTAGCGGTAGAAACAGATAACGTCAATACAATATGAATTAATCCGATCAACATAACATAAACTTTTGATCGCCCACTCTCAGTCAATTGCTGACACAACTCAATAAGTATAGAAACCTTCAAATTTTTCATCACGTCAAATTTATAATGAACCTTCAACAACAAGTGTAGTTCCATCCTTCAAACAAAATGATCATCAAAATTAAGCTTATGTGCTGAGATAATCATTTGTCAATGACTTTGTTGACCAATTTATTAACTTAAGCTTACTAATAGAAACATTCTTTTAATACTTCTGTAAGACAAATAGTCACTCTCTTGTTTTTGTAAATGTATAACCAATTTTAATTCACCTATTTAAGCTGGCAAAATATACGAGTGAACATAAAAGAAGAAACAATTTCAGTTAAAGAAGGCAAGATATTGTCCCAGTAGATTACAAAAGAATTACTGTGTGTGAAAAGACCACCACCAAACCAGTAAGCAAGCCTAGTAACAAGAGAAGAAAAAAAATTATTCAACCATTTGCTTCTGACATCTAACCGTAGCTTTATTAGTATTTATTGTGCTTTCACCACCAACTTCATCAAACATGTTTTCATAACCTATAAGTTAAGTGAATGACAAAGAATAAATATTTATGAGTCGTGCAAATATTCAACTCCACACAGATGCTAAATTCAGTGTTTGCAATCGCATCAACCAGTTCCAACCCTTCGTCTCTTCCTTCCCCCACCGCCATCAAATCCGAAACCTGCGGCGAAGACCGGATCTTTTCCTTGTTTCCTGATTCACTTCATAGAAACTACTCTGCTTGGATTCTTCTGATTCCATTTTCTCCAATGTTTCCTCACCCCTATCAGATACAGAGAGCTCTCAGAAACACCGACCTCCTCTCGCTTCACCTCGTTGGCATCGCCATACTTGAAGACGACGCTGCCGTGTCGGCGTGTCGCCGTGGAGTTCCTCGTCATCGTGGGGAAACTGTCGCGCAAAAAACCTAAACCTCTAAAAAAATTACGGAAAATAAGCTGGACTACAGCCCAGTACAGCCCCTGTACAAATCCGTCTCAAGATCGATAGAGTTTAAACAAATAGATTATGAAGTTTAATTATAAGCCACCGGAGCCAATAAAATGATAATAAGGATCATGGGTACTTTCTGATATAAATTACAGTGCTGCAACAAGAAAGTAAATCTTAGAAAGACAATAAACAAAAAACAGGAAAAACAAAAGGAAAAAAAAGAAATACTAGGAACAGGACAACCCTCTAGCTCTAGAGGGCTCTACCTCCTTATCCTGTGACATCTAAACCAGAGAATGAGAAAACAGAGCACCCTGTAGCCAACTACGAAGCCAAGCATCACCCCTACATGACTCCACCTCTGCGACTCCTCCACCCCTTGCTGCGTCAAGAACATTCCCCCGTCGAGAACACACCCATTTTTTATCTCCCAATCCAGGCACTCTCCCCTCCCCTTTCTCCCTCCGTACTCGTTCACCACAAACGCTTCGAACGGATACTTGAACAAGCTCAGGTAGTGCATGAAGACCCAGTAGGTGGGGATGTTCTCCTTCGCAATGAAGTAACCGGAGAAGAGGAAGAAGGATCCCATCAAGCCGGAGATGACCGAGTTTCCCATGATGAAGCTGGGCACCAGCGCGCTGAAACAGGCCACGAAGGAGTTCGCCATCAGCATCACCAGGTACACCACGAGGGTGAAGTAGAGGAACTCCTTCATCTCTCTGCGCAGACCCACCAGCCAGTAGACAGGCGTCGCGTACAGCACGGCGGCCGCGAAGAGAAAGGGCATGAACACCAGGGCGTTGGCGATGACGTAGGAGGAGACGCGGTAGGCGCCCCTCGACGTCTCCCTCTGCAGAATGACCCTCTCGCGGAGGAAGATGGGGAGGCCTTCCGTGGTGGAGGAGAGGAGGAAGGTGAGACTGAAGGCGAAGAAGCCGACGCGGGCTTGCATGTTGCTTACGTTCATGAAGATGGTGCCCAGCCCGACGCCGGCTACCAGGGATTGGATCATTTTGGCAGTGAAGAGCTCTCGGCTTCTGGAAGCGTTCTTGAAGAAGCGGCCGGTGAGGATGAGGACCTCCTTGTGCCGAGAATTGGCGTAGAGGATTTTGCTGTCTTCTTTGGGGGTTGCGTTGGGCATTTTGACGAGCAGTGGGCCTACGTGGGGGGTGGGGGGCTGTGAGTCCTCTAGGCTTGCCATGGCGTCGCTTGAGTCCATGGCGAACTCGAGAACATTGACGTGTGGAGGGACGCAGCAGCCCGCTTCCTTGAGTCGGCTCTCCAGGAGTGCGATGGGGCCCTGGTGACAAACGACGCCGCCGGAGATGAGCACCACCTGGTCGAAGATCTCCAGGATGCGGAATCCCGGCTGGTGGATGGTGAGGATAACAGTCTTGTCTTGGACGAGCGCCATGGACTTGAGCAGCTTGATGATGTGGAGGGCGGAGGCGGAATCGAGCCCGGAGGTGGGCTCGTCGAGCAGGAGCACCGACGGGTCGTGCACCAGCTCGACGCCAATCGAGACTCGGCGGCGTTCGCCGCCGGAAATGCCTCGAGTGCGGCCGCCGCCGACTCTGGAACTAGCCACGTGGGCGAGGCCCAGGTCCTTGAGCAGCTCTCTAACCCGGACAGCGGCGGTGGTGTCGGCGGTGGCGCGTAGCCTTAGCCTGGCGCTGTACGCCAGCGACTCCTCCACCGTCAAGAGAGGGAACAGCGCGTCGTCCTGCGTCACGAACCCCGACACTCGCCTGAATCGGGACACGTCCATGGGCCGCCCGTTGACGAGTATCTCGCCGCTGACATTGCTGGGGTGTATCACGCCGGCCAGCACAGACAAGAGGGTGGTCTTTCCGGCTCCGCTCGGACCGACCACCGCCATGAGCTCGCCGGGAAGCGCATTGCAGCTCACATTCTTCAGAACCGACCTGCCGGTGCCGGCGGGGCAATGCGGCAGGGGAAGGCTCTGCACCAGCACGTCGTAGGACAACGACTTGGTTTCTATCCGGTACCGGCGAGTACTCCGGCCACTTGGCATCTCCATCGAAGAAGAACACAAAGAAGAAATGAAACAGAAGAAGCTCAAACTCAATCACACTACTGCAAGCTGTTGCTCACTTGACGATGAGCAAACCGGCCTTTAAACCTCAGCTCGTTTCTTGACTCGGTTTCCAATCTCATAATTTCTTGTTCTGAAACTCTGAAATGAATTTTCTTGCAAGTTTTGGCATTCGCCAAGGTTGAGCATTGTGGGAGTTTGATGTGGCACGCCCACCAAATGGAACGAATAATTTGCGACTATTTGAAATGTGATTTGGTGTGGACGAGAGGGTTCAGGTGAGCTACAACCTTGACCAATGGCAATGGCAGTGGGCAGTTGGTGAAGGTGAGCTAGGGTTGGCTCAGCCTTCATTTGACAACTCATATGAGTCTTGATCACTTTTGCCATGGGTCAGCAGCATTGCCACGAAGGAATGTCAATTTTATATGTTCTAATTTGATGTCTTAAAATTCATCATAAATTCGTTTTAGGATTCATACACGAATAAAAAGACACATCTTCACACAATTACACATGAAGGAGGTTTGCATTAAGACAAACATGACATAGTATGTGATTTGATCTAATCATCTTCCATTACCTTTCGATCGAAATATTCAATTCATGTTAATTTGCATTGCAATAGAAGATATAGACAAGTAAAATGTTAAAAGATTCACTTGTGGTTGTAATAATAAATAGTTCTTTACAAGATTAGGCTTTTGGGGGAACTTTCAAGTCACTCTTTTGGACAGTAACTTGAAGACCAAAGTCTCCGATTTCCTTGCAGTTCGTAGAGTTTGTAACGGAGTGCATGTGTTTTTTTTTTTCTTCTTGTTTATAATTCCTCAAGAAGGTTTGTTTGATGATGTTGTGTAGTCTTTGGGTTGAGAAGAGTTGAAGGCCCAATTCTATATAGACATGAAGTACAGAGCATCTTAGTTCTTGGATAAAATAATCACCAACAGGTATACACCAACATGTGTGGGCTGGCAAAATCTAGCACAAGAAGAAAAACCAACAAAACTAACACGAAACATTGGGGAAGAAACTAAGTGTCATAATTTATTAATGACTACCCACCCAATGGAATTTGTAAGATATTGATTAATATTTCCAGCACAACAAGGCAAGGTTGTGTTGAACTGATAGAGAATTAAACAGACAGAGCTTAAAAGAATTTTTGGCCTGTTAAATTTGGTTAATCTCAATTCTGTAGATACTTTCAAGTTTCTGAACGTGACCTTTGATTCTAAAGGTTCTCATTGTGTTATTTTGATCTCACATTAAGTTTTAATTATTGGCCCGGATTATACGATATATAGAGGGGTGAATATCGCTTCTTTAAAAAAAAATGAGAATAAAACAGAGTCATAGTGAAAATATAAAACAAAAGTTAAGAAGGGTGGTTAGTTCACAATCCAATGCCCTCCACGAGCATAATAGAGTTGATACTCAGGTAGTAGATTGCCACATGAGAGCAAAAATTGAATCTCCGAGGGAATACTCTCTTAAGGAATAAAATCCCTCACACCTGAAGATATTATTCGATCATCATGATTTACTTTCTTTAAATCGCAATGGGGCAGACATTGAGAGGTGTTCGGCATGAGTGTTTCACCTTTTGCCACAGTTCATAGTCCAACGATTACTACTCTAAGCCTACGATCTCTTAGATTGTTTTTAAATAGTCAATCAACTAATTCTCTCATTTTCGAAAGACTTTCGAAGAACGAGAAAAACTCATACAAATGTGAAGAGAATAGTAACATACTACTATCTCTTTAAATTAAAGCAAGTAATACAAGTTACCGACAACTAAAGACTAGAGTTTCGTCATAGATTATCAGAGAGCCTCTTGTAGGACCAAAGGAATCGAGATAGAGATGGAGGGTGAATCTCGATCATCCATGTTTCTTTGTGTTCATTCATTTCTATTAGGGTTAGTTCACAATGGAAATATAATAAAGAAATGCAAGATAGAAAACAAATGAGATTTACTTGGTTCTCAACCTCTCAAAGTTAATATTCCAAAGCCTATATACAGGAGGTGCTTCATCCACTAGTGTTCTCCTTTCCAAAATTTTTTCAAAGGCAGAGAAATCTATCGAAACCCATCTTACAGTTTAGCACAAGTATAAAGAAACAAAATGAGGTATAAACAACTTGTAAAGTAAATGCAAACAAACTCTTACGAGCTGATCTAGAAGTCCTAAGTACAGTGCACCCCTCTTGGAACTTCCCCAGTCATGGAGCTTCGTAGCTTGTTTTTCATCAAGCACAGAGTAGGACAGTTGTGGTAGATTAATGATTTGAGCTATGTCCTCGAGGCTTCTTTTAAAAGGCTTTTTCGGTCAATTGATCAACCCTGATTGGTATATCAAACCCGGGTAAACCTGATCCCCACAACTGAGTTCATCGCTATCTACAATCTCGTTGTTATCAAGTTTATTGGTCTGCTGATCTTTGGGATTAGTCTATCAAACCCAAGTGTCATGCCATCTATCCGGCTGTGGACCTGACCTTGGTTACTTGGACCCAATCGATCTACTGATCCTTGGGATCTGTCTACCAAATCGGTTAGGTTCGATTTGATTCGAGTCAAGTTCGATTCATTCCGGACTTCATCTGGCTGCGTTTGGTTTTCGTCTGTTTACTTCTTAAGTCTTGCTTCCAGCTCCAATTTTCTGCAAGACAAGCATACACAAATAAATAAGTAACCTAGCCTACTCCTATAGTTTATCTAACTTACTAGGCTTACCTAAGTGTTACCTTGTAAGTCTGACCTACGAAGCTTCATGCTTGGAGTTCCTCCAAGACTTCTCACCACCTAGGGCTCACTCCCTATGATTTCCCTTTACCAAGCATCTGGTCACCTTTAACCTACTTAGACTTACCTTGCTTAACCTCTAGTTAAGCTAGTCACTCAGTAGACTTTGCATCCTTACTAAGCCTCTAGTCACTTTTATAGGATCGATAGAACGCGCTAGAGGGGGGAGGGTGAATAGCGCGTTGTCGCTTTTCAATCAATTTTTGATGAATGAGTTAAAAACGTGCGGAAGCAAGTATGAAAATGAAAGTAAGATAGAAGCAAAAGCGAAAGTAAATAGAAACACAAGTACATAGTCAATTTTACTTGGTTCACAGCCCAAGACTGTTACTCCAAGGCCCACAGTCTTCGACCGTTTTCGACAGGCAATCCACTATTAAACTTGTTCCTTACGGACACAAACCAAATGATACAAAACCAAATCGATAACAAGATCTTAAATGAATTTACAAATTAAACACAACTTGTTACCAAAAGAAGCCGAAGTTGCTTGATCGTCGTTTCCTTGCGATTTCGGCGTTGCAGCGGCTTTAGGGTTGCTCGGGGTTGCTCAGGACGTCGTCATCTCGACAGAGTGATCGTATGAATCGTAGAAAAAGTTGTTTCAAACTTCTGGTCGTGATGTTCTTTTATACAGTGCACAGGTCGACTTAACTCAAACTCAAGTCGATTCTAACTAAGCGTAGATCCATTTTCTCCGCGGTGACTTTGTCCTTAGGTCGGCTCTAATGGAAACCTGAAATTCTATTCCGTTGAATTCTTACCGGACATAAATTTTTCTAGAAATGGAATTTTATCAAGTAGCCCTCATATTTGATCAACTAGGTGCTTGACCGATGCATTAAGATCATTGAACTTTTGTGTTTGGTATTCAGAATCCATACAAAGAAAAATAAAAATAACTATGAAATGGAATGAAGTAGTTGTACCTTTCTTCTTTGTAAGTTGTGTAGATGATTGTACATATCCGAAGACCTTTTGATCTTCTGTTGTATTTCTCTCCTCTTCTTGGATGTTGTGTGGGTAACGATCCTTCAAGATAGACCACCATGATGGGAAAGTATTGAAAAACCGTTCCGGTAGATTCTTGCATAACAAAATTTTTTCCGGAAACGATCTCAAGTTGCCCGATCGTTGAGCTCTTGTGTTTGGTTTACAGGATCCAATATAAAAGGAATAATTTAACTTATGCGGAAACATTAAATTATACCTTTCTTCGGACGGTTGTGAAGGATGAAGTTTGTACCCGAAGACCTCTTGATCTTCT
>JBBMKF010452039.1:0-12299 GCA_037834155.1 Curcuma caesia | reverse complement strand
GATAATAAAGTTGAGTGGTACTACTCTTGGAATTAGAAGTTAATTAATTGAGTTGTCAGTAATTCAATTAATTGATGGACATATGATATCTTAAACACAGGGAGATTAATGCATTCATGATAAGAATGAGCCCAAATTATAATATAGGATTGGTGAGGTAGTTCAATAATAACCCTTTAGTGGATGGACTTGATTTGGGTGTTCAGGGAGAACATAGGAAGCCCAAACCCATCGGGAGGCCATAACCAATTCCTCCTCTAGGTCCCTGCTATAGCCTCTAGATAAAGTCTCGAATCCACCTAAGAGAATTCTGTAAGAGTTTCGGATAGGAAATTCTGTTAAGAATTTTTCTTGTGAAAAATTCTGTTAAGAATTTTTCTTGTCAAAACTATGAAAAAATTCTGTTAAGAATTTCTGTTAAGAAATTCTGTCAAGAATTTCCGTTATGAAATTCTATTAAGAATTCTATTTCTTCTAAATCATAAATAAAATTTTGATATGATTTTTTTCATAGAAATTTTGTTAAAATAATAAAACTTAATAATGAAATTTTGCTAAGAAATTAATGAAATTTCATTAAGAGGTTTGTTAAGAAAATAACAAAATTTAGTTAAGAAAACTAACAAATCTTATCAAGATATTTTATTAGATTTTTTCTAACTAAATCTAAATAAGAAAAATTTGTTAGATTCTTTCTAAATTTTCTAAGATGACATAGCTTTAAAAGGGGATAGTTAGGAGAGGCAACTACACATCAATTTTTCCTCCTCCTTGCTTCCTAAGGTCGGCGACACACAAGAGGCTTCTTCCCCTTTTGGTTTGCTAGGGCTGGTGCCCCTTTTCCTCTACTCCTCTCCCTTTGTTTGCTTAGGCATCCCTTCCCTTATTCCTTGCTAGGGCCAGCGCACAAGGACCTCATCCCTTGCTAGGGCCGGCGGCCAAGAGAGGAAAAAGAAGAAGGAGAAGAGGAAGAGGAAGAGGAAGAAGAAGGGGAGGTTCTTTTCCTCTTTGGCCGAATCTCCTCTAAGTCTCTTCCTTCTTCCTTTCTTTAGGTGGCGCCACCTTGAAAGGATTCTTTCCTTTGATAGGGCTGGCGCCTAAAGAAGATTGGAGAGGGATAGGAAGAGAAGAAGAGAAAGAAGAAGAGGAAGAAAAAGAAGAAGAAAACTTCTACCTTGAGTTTTGCCATCGGATAGAAGAAAGGAAAAGAAAGATTGGGTGGAGTCATCTTTGATAATCGTTGCCCACACAACGTCCAAGAAGAGGAGAGGAATACAACAGAAGATCAAGAGATCTTCGAGTATATACAATCATCTACACAACTTACAAAGAAGAAAGATACAACTACTTCATTCCGCTACATAGTTGTTTTGTTTTTCTTTGTATGAATCATGAATACCAACACAAGAGCCCAATGATCTTAATGCATCGATCAAGCACCTAGTTGATCGAATATGAGAGTTGTTTGATAAGATTCCGTTTTCGAAAAAAAATTTTGTCCGACATGAATTAAACGGAATGGAATTCCAAGGCTCCCATCATGTATAACACCTGGTTGATATAAAATTTTAAACCAAGACTCAACTTTATAGGATGGCTCTGTGTTGCTGAGTGACCTTCCTTATGTCAAGGGGTTTTGTTCATGGAATGGAAAGGGATGAATTCAATAGAATACTTATTCCTATGGAATTGAATAAATATGGAGTAGAACATTGAAGGGCTCTAAAAGATTAAAATACCCTAAACTTAATGAATTAACCATCAGGCGCAATCATTTTGTGCTAAGTGGTTTGTCCAACCAGCCCAATCTATCAGCCTTGTTTAATTTATTCATCCTCCAGGCCCTCTTGATTCATCAAGCCTACTTGTCTTACTTGACCTAGTTAGTTTGCCTAGTTCACTTGGTTCGCCCAGCTCACATGGTCCGTCCAACCCACTTGGCTCTTCTTTGTTCCTATTTTTGTTAAGAATTGAATAGAGTATGATTGGAAAATGAAATGGAGGAGTAGGTATGCCAAGGAATGGAGTAAGGAATTAGTCAAGAGGATAGGGAATAACCATTCCGTGGAATTAGTATTCTGACTTTATTTTTCTAACCTAATATAGGAATGATTTTTCAATGAGAATTCATAGTCAATAGAATAGTTATTCATATGAACCAAGCACACCATCATAGATTTTCCTAGTTAGCTGAATTTTGATATTCTACTTAATCAGAGATTCTCGTGGTTCAACTTTAGAATCAAGTCTCCGAAAACTGGGAGTTGAAAAGCTAAATAAAGATGATGTACAGAGAATGCAGTGGGAAGCCTTGGAGAGCAAGATTCAGAATTGGATTCACTTTATGCGAATTGCAGTAAGCATTTACATAGAATTTTTCATTATTATATTTTTTAAAAAAGAATTTATTAAGAGTTGACAGTTATATATCAGTTTGATTTTGCATGTAACAGGTGAAACTACTATTTGCTGGTGAACGAAAAATTTGTGATCAAATCTTTGAAGACACTAGTCTTAATAAAGATCAATGTTTTGCTGAAGTAACATCAAACAGTGTGGCAGTGCTTCTTAGTTTTGGAGATGCTGTGGCCAAAAGTAAACGATCACCAGAGAAGTTGTTTGTGCTTCTTGACATGTATGAAGTACTACATGAACTTCATACAGAGGTAAAGTCAGTATTTTCTTTAAAAATAGTAAAAATTTCATGGGTATCTTTCAACAAGAGCAATCTGATTCATTGGGTTGCTAATAAATTTTAACTCAATGGTCCCATGTTAGTCTTTTAATTGTTAGCATTTGTTAATATAGCATAAAGTTTAGTTGAGAATTATTTCTTCTCATGCTTTACCTTGCACCCTGTAACAAACTGGAAAACTCTTCCACTGTTGTTTTGTATCTGTCCTCCCATTTGCTTGCAAGCATGATTATAACATTATGTAGGGCACAATGGTTGGTAAAATTTGTATGTTTGATATGAATAATGAAGATGATATTGATTCAATATTTTAGCAATATGTCAGATTGAAACAGTTTTTCAAGGCAAAGCTTGTACTGAAATGAGGGAGGCTGCTTTTAGCTTGTCCAGACGCTTGGCTCAAACAGCACAAGAAACCTTTGTGGACTTTGAAGAGGCAGTTGAAAAGGATGCCACAAGGACAACTGTCCTTGATGGAACTGTCCACCCACTCACCAGCTATGTGATTAATTATGTGAAGTTTCTATTCGAGTGAGTCATAAACCATGCCCCTATTTGAAAACATCTTATCATTTCTTCATCCAGTTGATTTTTTATTCATTTTAATCTAGTTACTGATTATCTTATAGATGTGTTTTTGAGAAGGTCATCTAATATATATGCTCATTAAATCTGTGCCAGCTATCAGTCAACATTAAATCAACTCTTCCAGGAATATGTAACTGGAGATAACTCGGATTCTCAGTTGGCAATTGTAACAATGCGTATTATGCAAGCATTACAAAGCAACCTCGATAACAAGTCTAAGCAATACAAAGATCCTTCTCTCACCTACTTATTTTTAATGAACAATATACACTATATGGTGAGATCTCTAAGCAGGTATGAAGAATATTAATTAGATATTTAGATTTTCCCATGGAGTTGAAAGACCTATGTCTCTTTTTTCTTGATAATTTCAGATCAGAAGCAAAAGATGTATTGGGTGATGATTGGGTGCAAAGACACAGGAGGATTGTGCAACAAAATGCAAACCAATACAAAAGGGTTGCTTGGGCAAAGGTGTGTCAAGTAGTCTGGTGGCAAGCTCTACGACATAATGTCTTCTTGACATGTTTGTTCTATCTAGTTAGTTCATAAAGCTTTCATTAATTTTTATTTTTTTCCCCCCGGAAGATGGCTTCATATAATTACATGGTTAGCAGTATTGTGATACTCCTAGTTAGTTCTATAGGTTAAGTGCATATTAGATTTCATTATTTTTTTTTCCCCTTTTGTGTTTGAATTGATCATATTGTCATTTTACAGATTTTGCAAACACTTTCTGTTCAAGGAGTGTCTGCATCAGGTAGTGGTTCTTCCTTAGGAAATGATGCAGCCAATAACGTTTCAAAGGCATCAATAAAAGAGAGGTTTGGAAGATTTCCCTCATTCTACGTAGAAAGCACAAATATGAACCATTATCCATTTTCTTGTCAGGTTCAAGTCCTTTAATTCTCAGTTTGAGGAGCTTCACCAAAGACAGTCTCAATGGACAGTGCCTGATCAGGAGTTGCGTGAGTATCTGAGACTTGCAATTGCTGAAGTTCTATTACCAGCTTACAGATCTTTCATCAAACGATTTGGGTATGTTCCGTTCTACCAATTCTGAAATGGTTATGTTGATTGCATTTCTTTCATTTTATACATTGTGGCGTGGTGTATAGTTTTGTGATCTGGTGTTGCAGGCCAATGGTTGAGACTGGTAAGAACCCTTGCAAGTACATTCGATACACTCCAGAAGATCTCGAGCGCATGCTAAGTGAGTTCTTTGAGGGAAAGATGTTGGCTGAGCCAAAGCGTTGAAAGAGTAACACTTGCAGAACTACAATCTAATGGGTTTGCAGCAAAGTTTCCTCATTGCTTCATACTCGCTGGAAAATGGCTAATTATTATTATTTTCAATTTTTAATGTCATATATAACAATAAATTGAGTAACATTTTTTAGGAAAATTGTCTAGTCAAAATTCATTCACTTGATAAGTAAAGTTCTTTTAAAAAAAAAATCATGGCCTTCAAAGTTTTTATACAAATAATTTACCAAATAAGACACTCGAGTTTCTAGAATATCGAAAAGATGCAAACTTTTTAAAAGATATCAAAGGACATATAGTTTTTTTAAAATGTTAACTTCCAGTGGACCTGTCGTCATTTAAGCCATCAGTCCGTTGAAAGTGATTTCAGTTAATTGACCAGTCAACTAGAAGTGGTTTCAATCAATTGGATGTGATTTTAATCGCCTAGTCAGAATCAAGCAGATGGTCAAAGTCAAAAGTGTTTGATGGTCACATAGGATTTAAAATTATTTTAAAAAATGAATTAGGATCATTAAATACTTTTAATTAGAATTGTTTCATGACCCTAAAAGAGCTAACATTAGAGAAAACTATATAGACAAACTTGGGAGAATTTAAGGAGTGCAACACTCCAACTTAGCATGAATTCAAAGCTTTAGAGTCATTGAGCACTTTTGCCTAAATGTGCTTAGTGACCAATTGACTAAAGACATTCAATCTTACAGACACTTCCAATTGACTAATCAATTTTTTGGTAGTTGTTAAACACCTTTGGTAGAAAAAAGTGTACAACAACCCTATAACGCTAAAAGTTAGAAAAAAAAATTGAACATGAGCGGGCTTACGAGAACTCCAAAAGTGTAATAGTGTTTATTTAGTTGAAAATTGGGATCTCTACGGTGGTTAAACTATTTTAGCAAAAAGTGTTTAATAATCATATAAGAGTTAGTTTGGAAAAAAGTGTTTAATAATCTTATAAGATTTAGTTTGGAAAAATAAGCGTAGGTTGACTTAAGAGATCCTAGAAGTGAAAAGATGTCTATTTGATAAATAATGAGGTCTCTAGGGTCATTAAACATTTTTGACAAAAAGTGTTTGATAATCCTAGAAGTCTCCAAATTTTGAAAAAAAATAGAGAGAGATTTGAGGGATTTTGAAGAGTGTAACAATGCTCATTTGACATGCAATTGATATTGGATCATCAGCGAGGCTAGAGGGGGTGAATAGTCTTATTTGAAAGTCATTTTGTTCCTGCAAGACTTGTTACATAGTGCAAACTAAAACAAGGAAAGCACGAGGAACAAGAAAATAAATCGATCAAGACATGAACTTTTAACATGGTTTAGTAGTCCCTTGAAATTTCCCTCTCATGCTTTATATCTAACTCCTTGTTGAACTTCTAACTGTCAAGTGTCTAATCAATCGTAATATTATTTGGACTTTTCCACTATTAAGTATTTGGTCGAACATGACTTGACATCTCACTCAACTATCAAATATATTGATTAAATATTGAAATTCAATTCAAGTTTGGTCAACTTTGACTAGAGGTCGATTGCATTAATAAAATCTTCATATAGGAACATCTTATATAGTGATCTTCAGTTTCCTTCTGAGGAGTTGCATCAATTGTTCAATACCCGTGTCTTCCAAATCATAAGCTCATGATTTTTTAAACGCAAATCTTCTTTTGAGCTTTTATTGATGATATTATTTGCATCATCAAGCATTATCATTTAGATAGAGTTGTCTATCACACTCAATCTATTAATCTCAACCTCTGCACTGAGTTTTATAATAATTTGAGACAAACTGGTGATGCATATACCTATCAAACTCGGTGTTGTTAAGAGAGACATTGAGTTTATCCTATGAATTTTCAAAGAGTTCTTGGGGTGTCTCCCATCTCATTCAAGTTTTGTCCACTATCTCATTATTACTGAACCTCCTTGCTTGAACCCTATGAGAGTATCACTAATGACACCCTCTACATTGCATTTTACTTTGGCCATCGCCCTTCAAACCTGACCATGTTTTTGGTCAACGAAATGTCTGCCCACGATAATGTCCTTTATAAATGTTGGTATGGGAAACACTAGATGATCAAACTTTAGTTTTGATAATAACACAAGATTCAAGTTAAGTATGTTATTGGAATGATATGTTGATCTAGTGTGCAGGGAGCACAGGTAAAGTCCTAGCTGAGGCTAGGCAAAAGGCAAAGTCCTAGTTGAAGGCTAGGCAAGGACAAGTCTTGGTCTGAAGGATCAGGCAGAAGACTTTGCAGGTCAAGTGCACCAGGTGCAAGCCCATGTAGTGTCAGAGAATCGGGAAGCATGACCAAAGTCTAATCGAGTATAGTCAGGAGGACCAGAGGGTTGGTGAAGTCTGGGCGGTCTGGAGGACTGAGTCACAGCAGCAAATTCCTGGGGGCCAAGGACAAAGCTGAGCAGAAAGTTCAACAAGTCTGGAGGACTTGGTTGGCAGTCAGGTAAATTCTTCCGAGAGAAGTAGGTCAGGACACGTTCTCGAAGAGGAACTGTAGGCATCGGTCTAACCCAAGGTTTCACTGGAAACCTAAAGTTAAGACCAAGAATCAGTTTAGAGAACTGATTCTCTAATCTATTTTTTTCTATATTTGAAACTAACTTGTATTGCAGATTGGAGAGGTGAAGTCTTTGACTCCAGGTGACTTAAGTCGAGGTTCGAGTCGACTGGACGGTCGAGTTGACCGGAACATGGATTTCAGGTGACTTGAGATCGGATAAGCGCAACAAAAGTCTAAGTCTATCGACACCCTCCACGTCAGATTCAAGTTGACCAGAATGGTGGTTCCAGTCGACTTGAAGGCCGAGTTAGCTGCGGAGAAAGTGAATCGCGATCTATGTGGGGTCGACCTGAATAGGCATTCTAGTTGATCGAAAGGTGTTATAAAAGAACTTCGACCAGAGGTTTCTCATCATTGAATCCAGTGCTTTCACGATCAAGTCTCAACGAGCCGACAATGCCCTGAGTGAGCAACAGCATCCATCTAAGCCGTCGTAATGTCGGAATCCCGCCAGAACAAAGATCTACGAAGATCCGATGTTTGGGTAACGAGTTATTTCTGTTTGAATTATTACTATGACAAAAGTATTGTTTTATCATTATCTTTTGTACTCGTTACAACTTGTTTCTGCGCTCGAATTTTTGAAATTGGGGAAAAATGCTTAAGCGCTATTCACCCCCCCTCTAGTTCAAACTTTTTAATTTTCAAACATGTATTCAAGTCTTTGAAAATATTTAAGTCAAAATTTAAACTTGAAACATTTTTGAAAAAAAATTAAGCCTTAAAAAGTTTTGAATACTTAAAAAACTTTTTCCTTGAAAAAATTTAAGCCTTGAAAAACTCAAAAAAAAAAATTAAACACTTGAAACTCACAATCTCTCCCCCTTTGACATAATCAAAATAATACCTAAAGGGTTTGAGTATAAGCATTAATAAAAAAATATATAGACAAAAAAAAAGTTATCCGAGGGGTGAGTGTCCAACTTAAGTTTTAGCTAACTACTAGAAAGTAGTAGTTTGACCCAGTTAGTCAAGTGTAAGTATATCATTCCATTTAGCTTTAAGCTTAGAAACACTTAACTTGATCAATATATTTTAAAGCCCAAGTAAGGTTTGATGCACTAACATAAGAATTTGATACTTAGGTTAGAATCCTATGCATCTCACACCAGTCTATATTTCACAAATACAAGTAAGGTATCTAACATGTTTTGTGAGATGCTTCACCTAGATTTATAGGTACATACTTTCTAGGGGATTGATTCTAGTCTAAGGCTAAAACATTCCTTCCTTACTCTTGAAATCAAAAAGAAAAGTTTTGAAAATAGATTTTTCAAAATAAAAGATGAACTTTTTGAAATCTTTTTGAAAAATTATTTTATAATAGATTTGAAAACCAACATGTCAATTTTGAAAACTTATATTTTTTTAGTCTACCAAGTATAGCCCTAGTTGTCTTCTAAGTGTGCTAAACTAGGACTCTAGTAGTGGTTTAGTGAATATGTCTGCTAAGTTTGATTTTGACTCAATATAGTCGAGTACAATCTCTCCCTTAGTGACATGATCGCGTATAAAGTGATGTTTCATTTCTATATGTTTTGTTCTTGAGTGGTGCACTAGGTTCTTAGTCAAATTAATTGAACTTATGTTATCTATTAGCACTTTAGTATTTTTATACTTCAAGTTATAATCCGTTAATGTGTACATCATTCATAGTATTTGTGCAACACATTCACCTAAGGCTATGTATTCTACTTCAGTTGTAGATAATGCAACACACTATTGCTTTCTACTACACCAGCCGACTAGTCAAAGACCCAAAAACTATCATCCTCCACTTGTACTTTTTTGGTCTAGCTTACAGCCAGTGTAATCTGAATCAGAGTAACCTACTAAATCAGCGTAATCTTAAGGGTTCCTTTTATGTACCTTAAGATTCATTTAACTGCAGTTAAGTATGATTCTTTTGCGTTGGATTGGTATCTAGCACACATACCTACTGCAAATAAAATATCAGGTCGGCTTGCAATTAGGTAAAATAGAATTCCTATTATACTTCTATAGTATTTTAAGTCTACTTGTTTTCTTTTTGGGTTACTATCAATACTAGTGTTGGTTGCTATTGGAGTCTTTATTTCTTTTGAATGTTCCATTCCGAATTTATGTATTAAGTCTTTAGCATATTTACTTTGATAGATATAGTTTCCATCTTTAGTTTGTTTTATTTGTAATTCTAAGAAAAAATGTAATTCCCCTACCCAACTCATTTCAAACTCACTCTTCATTAGTTCTACAAATTCTTTTAAATATCGTGTATTAGTTGATCCAAATATTATGTCGTCTACATATATTTGGGCTATGAAGAACTCTGTTCCTATAGTTTTTACAAACAAGGAAGGACCAATTTGTCCTTGTTGAAAGCCTTTTGATACTAAGTATGTTGACAGTCTTTCATACCATGCTCTAGGGGCTTGTTTAAGTCCATATAAGGCTTTCTTGAGTATCAAGATGTAATCAGGGTGGTCGTTGTCTTCAAACCCTGGTGGTTGTCCTACATAGACATCTTCTTTTATGAACCCGTTCAAGAATGCGGACTTAACGCCCATCTGGTAGAGCTTGAATCCTTTATGAGCCGCATAGGCTAATAACATTCGAATGAATTCAAGTTTAGCTATGGTTGCATAAGTTTCATTTTAGTCTAATTCTTCAATTTGGCTCAACCCTTTGGCTACTAATCTAGCCTTGTTTCTCACTACATCCTCTTTTTCATCTTTCTTGTTTCTAAAGATCCATTTTGTCTCTATTATGTACTTGTTTTCAAGTTTGGGAACTAGATCTCATACCTGATTTCTTTCAAATTGAGCTAGCTCTTCTAGCATAGCTATGATTCAGTCAGGGTTTGGTAGTGCTTCTTTTATTATATTAGGTTTGATTTTTGAAATGATGACTATTTGACTTAGGTTTCCATAGGATGATCGGGTTCGAACTCCTAAGGTTGGATCACCTAAAATTTGGTCAGTTGGGTGATTAGCTCTTAGTCTTGGTGCCTGTGTGATTTCAAGTTCATATAGGTTTGGGTCAGACCTATTTTCAAGATCTGGATTTGTTTGTGTTTCTTCTTCTTGTTGTTGATTAATTTGAATATTAGGTTATTTATCTTGATTAGGTTGATTAGATTCACTTATTAGAGTATTATCTTCATCAAACATAGCATTGGTTGTTTCCTCAACTTTTAAGCCCTACTTGTTGTTGAATATCCTAAAAAGATTCTTGGACAGGTTTTAGAGGTAAATTTTCCTAAGTAGTCTTTTGTATTTAAAATGTGAACTTTACATTCAAATATTTTTAAGTAGTTTAGGTTAGGTATTTTATTATAAAATATTTCATATGCAGTTTTGTTTTGTTGTTTATTAATTAGGACTCTATTCTGGATATAACAAACTGTGCTTATTGCCTCAACTCAGAATTTATTGGTTAATTTGTATTCATTTAACATAGTCCCAGCAGCTTCTTATAAAGTTCTATTTTTTCTTTCTACAATGTCATTTTGTTGTGGAGCTCTAGGACAGAAAAATTCATGGTGGTATTTGTTATCTTGACAGAATTTAATGAATTTTATATTTTCAAATTCACCACCATGATCACTACAGATTCTTTTGATTTTCATATCTTTTTTATTTTCTAGTAATTCACATAGACTAGTAAATTTATCAAATATCTCATCTTTAGTTTTTAGAAATTTTACCTAAGTAAATCTTGAGTAATCGTCTATTATTACTAAGCAGTACTGGTTTCTTCTTAGTGATTTAGCCCCATGAGAATCAAGTAGGTCTAAGTGTAAAAGTTTAAGAATTGAATTGGTTTGATTTTGACTAGTTGCCATATGTGTTGACTTGGTTTGTTTACCTTGTTGACAAGCATAACATATTTTATTTTTAAGGTTATTAATTTTGGTAGGTCTTTTACTAGTCCATTTTGACTTATCTTTGAGATAAGTCTGACATGAGTGTGACTCAATCTTCTGTGTCATAACCTAGTTTCCTCTTGTTATGTTAATAAACACTTAGTTAAGGAGATGAGTAAGTCAATATTGTAGATATTGTTCTTTCTAATTTATGTTAATTTAACTTCTGGGATTTCTATATTTTCAATTAAACATTTAGATTTTGTGAACCTAACTGTGTAACCAGAGTCACATAACTGACTAATACTTAGCAAGTTAAACTGAAATTGATCAACCAAGAGCACTTTTTAATGATAAAATTCAAATTTAATTCAATATTACCTGATCCAATTACCTTCAATCTACCATTATTTTCGAAGGCAACGGATCCTAAGTCTTTGAATCTAAGTTTGGTAAACTTGGATTGATATCTAGTTATATGTCTAGAGCACCCACTATCCAATATCCATTTGTCCAGGTTCTTATGTTCCTACACAGAGAAACACTTGGTTGGATTTTGTGGATATTAATTTAATATTAATAAAATTATTTAGAGTAAAATTTAGGTGAAATTTATTTAAGTTTAAAAAGAATTCCTTAAGTTAAAATTTGAACATTGTTTAAGTTAAAACTTGTTTAAGTTAAAAATTAATTTAAAAATTTTGTTTAAGTTAAAAAAAATTAATTTAAAAATTTTATTTAAGTTAAAAATTTTATTTAAAAATTTATTTAAGTTTAAAAAATTAATTTAAAAATTTTGTTTAAGTTAAAAAAATTAATTTAAAATTTTTATTTAAGTTAAAAATTAATTTAAAAATATTTTTTAAGTGAAATTAATTATTTAAGTTAAAATTAATTTAAAATTAATTTAAGTAAAATTGAATTAATTTATGTAAAATTGATTTAAGGTAAAGTTATTTTATTTAAAAATTATTTTAACTTTGTAAAATTATTTAGACAAAATGTTGGCGATCTGGATCTCTGTTCTGCGATCCGGATCCTATCCGCTCCGAAGAGCATAGAACTCCACAGAACAAAAATTTGATCCCGCCTTTGGATCAATTGACTAAGTCTATGAGAAAGACAAAATCAATTGATCCTTATAGGATCGCCGATTCCTAATTATTGTCTACGGTTTCTAAATATTGTTCTAGTAAAATTAAAACTGCGGAAAAAATATAAAATTACCAGAACCTCTTTGTCGACCTCGCTGCCTTCCGCTGTATTCCTGTCTTCTTCCTGGACGTTGGGTGGACAACGATCTTCCAGGAACAAGG
>JBBMKF010452022.1:0-12303 GCA_037834155.1 Curcuma caesia | reverse complement strand
ACCCGCTTGGTTCAGGACATGGTCTATGTGTCGGTCCCCACTAGGCTGACTACGTCACACCTAGCCCAAGCTGCTTTTTTGTCCTGTGGATTCAAGTTACTTGTACATGTGTCCAAGAGTATTATACTCTTGACATGTAATGCTTTGACCAAAGACTTTTAGTAATAATCCTAACAAGCGACCGCAGGATATATGTCTCCTTTTCCAAGGAGTGGTGAATCCTCTGTGGGCTATTCAAACACCTTCAGGTATTTCAACTTATATTCAATCATCTCGGGTCTACACTTTCTTTGTTTGCTTAAGATGTCAAAGTATAAGCCTCCGTGACCAAGGTGACTTGAATACCGCATGTTAAAGGAAACTCGCACTTAAGCTGCACTGAGATCTTCATTGACATATGAATAGAATCATATGAAGTCTCAAAGCAGATTACTCCAATGAACTAGTTACCTTTAACCAGCATCTACGTTTAACTCTCAACATCTAATGTCTCCATCCAATGAGATCAGCTGCTTGACTAACTAAAGAGTATAAACGTACTAGTCTTGACAAAATTGATGATGGTCGTTCTCATCAATTCCTCGACTAGGGATAATTTCAATACATTTATAATTGCACAACGTACTAGTTGTGATCCAATCACAAATTCTCTTATGCTAATGAATCATATTGCGGACATTCAATATTTGAATTTTAGATCCAATCAAACACATAGGAAATGTGCACTCAGATAGTAAATTTCTATTTATCTAATAAATAGTATAACCGTAAGGTGATTGCCTTAAGACACCTCTCAAATCTAACATTAACTCCAAGCAAAAGGTAAGTAGACGAGTAGGTCAAGTAGATTAAGATTTGTTTGTTTATACATGTTTGCATATTTGTCTTGCAGGAAGTTGGACTTGGAAGCAAGACTAGAGAATAGACAGACACAACTAGATGTAGCCAAACCAAGTCCATATTAAACTAGACTTAGCTATTCCAATCGACTTGATGACCAGTCGTTCGAATAGGTCTAGGGACTAGACTTGGGTTCAGGCACTCATCAAATGATTAGAAGTTCTGGTCGACCAATAAAAGATTAGGTTGATTAAAAAAACTAGTAGCATCGAGATCGAAAGGCACGATCTTTGAATGAAGTTTGACCAAGGATCGATCAAAAAGGGTTTTAAGTCGGCCGAAAGTGGGATAAAGGCTCAAGGTTCAGATCATCTCTCAAAAGTTCGCTCAGTGAAGCGTCAAGAGGAGTGCTCGACATTCAAGGTTTTTAGACCGCGTCTACAAGTTTGTTTGTATTGTTATTAATATGTGTTTTTAGTTTTAACTATCTTTTGTACTTATTTTTGATCGAAATCTATAAGAGTTTCTATATCTTCATAAAGTGTCTGAAAAGAAAAAAAATATAATTGACTCATGCTGAGTACACAGGCCTTGAAGCAGCACCCTTGGGGTGTGAATCAATTAAACATCTTTGTGTTCTTTCTTATTATTCTTTTTAGTTTATATTTTTGTTGCGTAGACTAACTCTATATATAAGAACAAACACGAGAAAGCAAAAGCACGAGCGTTATTCACCCCCTCTAGTGCATCTTTCTTGTCCTACATTTGATAAGGGCTCTTCATTAGACTAACCACCCGAGGAACACACTAGAGGTAATTTTAATTTTTTATATTTTATCATTATTTTTTTAAGGTATAGAAAATGGAGCATGAAGAAAAATTTGGGTAGAACATCTATGGCCCTCCACCATACAAGACGGACAAATTCAATTTATAGAGGTCACAAATGGAAAACTTTATGTTGATGAACAACATTGACAATTGGGTTGCGCTAAAGAAGTCATCTCGAGATTGAAAAGCAAACACCAAGGTAATTGATTTGATTTTAAGTATTATACCTAATAAAATTATTTGTAGATTAGGAAAGTATGAGAATGCCCACAAGCTTTTGACCTAGCTTGTCACGTCTCGGAAGATGGTCATCCAAAAAATTTCGGCAGCATCTCTCCTGTAACAATGACATTCCTTGAATACATACATCATACAAGCCTACACGGCCACAAACTATACATTATAGATGCATAATAGATAAAAATAAAGCCCATACGACCATAACTACTAGACTAATACATGCAAGTGATAAATCCACACAATATAGAAAATCTTCATAGCAGAAACATCACAAATCCGAATAAAATCACACAACCACGAGTATAAGTCCAAAACCACAACTACAGTCCATATGTCAACACACTACAATCCATACAAACCAACATATATAAATCCTTCTGCTGTGAGATGGTAACATGCAGGCCGATCTCCAAGCTCCCAGTAACTCCTATATGCTACTTGGGGAGAAAACAAGACAACCCCAGGGTATGGGTAGTGAGTATTGGATACTCAGTGGAATACAGAATAAAAGTGCAAAACAGGATATAACAACTGAGATAACAAAAAGGTATATAGTCTCAACAATGGATATATATAAGGAAAGATGTAAATATTAATCAATAGGTAGTAGGAATCATAATAATAGGAATCATGTAAATTCATACCATGCATGTCATGTCATACAATGCAACAGTTATATATTAAACAAGTGCAACAGTCACACACAAACATGCTGTAAACAACAATGCAGAATAATAATAACAATAATAATAATAATAATAATAATAATAATAATAATAATAATAATAATAATAGCAAATGCATGCAGATATGCAACACACATCACAGACAATATGCATGGTCACTATCTACACTTGCCACCCCCAGTTACCCCCCAAGGTAGTGAACTGAGGCACCAAACAGGACATACTGCATAGGCTCCAACAACTAACCACCCTAATCAGGTGGGGAGTGGGCAGTGTATCTCAGAAGGGTAATATAGTTAGTCCTAGTCGCACCCAACTATGGCGCAGCTGATGCTCTCATCCATGTGCCACCACAACACGGTATTAGATGAGTGCCAACAACAACTACAACCAACATGCTGTCAACAACTACTACTACTAGCATGTAGATGTTATGATGATCATCCCAACATATAATAGCTACAACCAATCAGCATAATCAATATGAATTAAGATGAGTCATCATATATCAACGATACAAAAGTTGAGACTGTACTATCAGTAGATAGATCAATCAGAGGTCAACCAACATGTATCAAGTAACAAATAGTACAAGGTATCAACTAGATAACTAACATAGGTAATAGGAGTATCAATAGGATAATATCAGATCATGTCAAAGGTCAACTGGAAAGTATCAAGCAACGAATATCAAAAGGTATTAACTAACTAAGTAGCACAAATAGCAGAAGTATCAACAGGATAGATAACAACAATAATAAAATATGCACTAAAAGAAAATCTATAGTGACCAAGTACAGGGTACCCACCTGAATTTGACGGTCGTCAACAACAGAACCCTAAAAAATATAACCTTCGAGTATAATAGGATCGCAAGTCACAACCCTGTGAATTATGAACATAATAACACTAAATACACTATCATATTAAATTTATAATAAAGTAAATTCTAACCCAACATTTAGGTTAATCCAACCCATCCAATATAACCTAACCCAAGGTTAAACCAACTTAACAACGATTCAATCCACACTAACATCTATATTTCAACAACCGAATTCAACACATCCAAAGTCAATCAAAATCCTAAAATCCCCAATACTAATCATAAATTGCAAATATAGCTTTAAAATAGGTCAAACCCACTAGGAGTAGACCTAGCTCCAACCTAAACCGATAAGTCAATCAAGAATCGGTTAGAATAGGTTAACCCAATGATTCTACCAATTTCCGACAGATTCCATTCATCCAACACTCTAATCCTAACCATTCCAATCAATCAATTTACCCTATAAAATAGTACCATTTCATCTCATTACCCTTCTAACCTAAACCTTCACCAAAATAAATCAATCTATTCCTAATCAGTTCAACACATCAATATTCCAAATCCTAAACACATCTTATCCCAAACTAATCTATCAACAACTTATCTACTCAAGCCCTAATCAGATCAACCGAAATCCAATATTCAGCAACCAGCCGATCCAACAGTACCCCAAATCAGATCCAAAAATTTTTGATCAATCAACCCCAACCAAATTCACGCAAAGTAAACATCAGATTCAAGACAATAACTCACCTCACGATCAGCTCCAATCGTGCCCTAATTCGACTTCTCCTTCTCCTTCCCTTGCAGCCGAAACTCAAGGAGGACCCCCCTTGAATCGATCTGCTCAGGGTTGTAGAGCTCAATCAGGTCAAAGGAATCGAAGAAATATAGCAAACTCACAAGTCTCATTCCCTTACCGATAACTTCTTCTCCTCAACTTCGATTCTCTACTCGCGTTGCTTGAATCAGCGCCACCCGATCAATAGCCAGCCACTCCCCAGCTCTCCGCGATCCAACTACTAGAGCTTTAGTTGCCGACGATCCCCCAGCTCCAGCTTTGGTGTCGGCAATGAACTCCCTCGGCGTCGGTAGAGAAGGAGGCAAGACGCGCGATCGGGAAAAATAGAAGCAAATCAAGATCGGGAGAAGCAACAATAACCCCGTTTAAGCCCTTCTTAACGGGTCGGATTACCAATTAAACCCAAACCCAATACCCTATATCCAATCCAATAGCCTTAATCCAATATCCTATTAAATGAGTTAGCATTTAATTAATTAAACCCAATCAACTTTAGGGTTACTTTTAACTAACCTTCCTAATCTTCCCTTAATCCATAAAAATTAAGGTTAATTTTATTTACAAATTACCTCCTAATTTTTGGTATTTTACATAAGGAGTTTGCCTTGTGGTTAACAAGGAGCCCTAAGGAAGTGTCAGATTTAGGGGAAAGTTCAAATCTAAAGAGTAAAATTATTTTTTAAACCCCTCAAAATTAGTTTTTAAAAAATATTTCAAAAGCATATTTTAAAAATTATTATCTATTATTCTTTTAATTTGGATCAAATCCTAAGACACACAGGGAGATTGCTTTATGTTTAACAAAGAGCCCTGAGGATGTGTCAGGTTAAGGGGAGATTCTGACTTAAAAGAATAGTGACTAGTTTTTCAAAAGCTATCTATTTTGAAAATACCTTTTTAAAAATATTTTTGAAAAACTAGTTTGAAAAATTCCTTAAATAATTTGATTTCATAAATCTTTGTAAAATTATTTTGAAAATTCTATTATAGAATATCTTGAAAAAGTCAATCATAACTTAATTTGAAAAACCTTTTAAAAATTTATATAGTCTTTCAAGAATTGTCAAGACTTAGTTGTGACCATAGACTTTACCATTATTGTTAGTGCAAGAGAAAATGGACTTTAAACTTAAAATATCTTTTTAATGTGTGAAAAGGGGGAAAAGGAAACTTAAGTTATTCATATAGATTTCTCTCAGATTGTTAAATCCTGACCCATATTAACTTAAAAAATTGTCAAACTTCAAAAAGGGAAAGATTGTTGGTGCAAGAAGCACTAAATCTTGCCTAGAGTTTCGATGTTTGACAATACACTTAGGTCTGGTCAGTTTGACCAAGGGTTGAATCCAAACAGGACCTGATGTTTAGATGTGAGTGAGAAGTCTAGTCAGACCATATGACTAGCGAGAAGTCCTAGTCGGTTAGACTAGGCAGTGGAAGTCTTGACCTGAAAGATTGGGCAAGGAAAAGTCCTAGTTGTAGGCTAGGCAAAGGCAAGTCCTGGTTTAGAGGATTAGGCAAAATTCTTAGCAGGTCGAGTGCACCAGGTGTAAGTTCATGCAGTGTTGGAGGATCGGAAAGCATAGCCAAATCCAATCGGGTATGGTCAGGAAGACCAGAAGGTTAGTGAAGTCTGGGCGGTCTTGAGGACCGAGTCGTAGCAGCAAATTCCTGGGGGCCGAGGACCATGGCTAATCGGGAAGTCCAACAAGTTTGAAGGACTTGTTGGCAAAACTTCTCCCAAGTGGAGTGGGTAAGGGTGCATTCTCGGAGTGAAACAGTAGGCATTCGACTAACCTAAGATTTCGGTAGAAATCCGAAGTTAGACTCACAAGGTAAGAGTTAGGTTGTATGTATGTTTGTATGCTTGTCTTGCAGGAACCAGAAGCTGGAAGCAAGATTGAGAAAGCAGAGGTGAAGCAAAATAAGGCAGCTGAACCAAGCTCGAAGTCAAACAGGAGTCAAGTAAGTTCCGGTCGACCTGAATGGTCATTCTAGTCCACCAGAGGTGGATAAAAGCTATGGAAGCCAAAGTCTATCTAGATCCACCATGTCAGATTGGAGTCAACCCGAGTAGGGATTCCAGTCGACCTGAAAGTTAAGTCAGCCGCAGAGAAAGAGGATCGCGGTCTACGTGAGGTCGACCTGAGATGAGCTCTAGTCGACCTAAGCATGCTATAAAAGAATAATGAAAGTGCACAACTAGAATAATAAATTACAAGCCATCCTTCCTTGCTAGTGGTGATTCTGAACGCGAGCGAGGCCAGACGCTAGCAACCGGGGAAGATCCAGGAGGAGTGCGCGACGCTCGGGACTTCCAGATCGGTGACAAAAGTTTACTTTCAATTATTGTCTTACTTTTATGTCTTTATATTTATTATTATTTGTTTATACGGCCTGTAAGATAGGTTTCTCCACCTCCGAATAAAGTTCAGAAAGGAGACCACTAGTGGACAGGTGCCTCCCGTACATAGGCCTTGGACGTACTAACTCTGGGGGGTTAGGAACCAAGTAAATCCGCGTGTCCCTGTGCTTTTGTTATTTAATATTCCGCTGCTTAGTGTTACAGTTAACGAACGAATTTAAAAAAGCGACACGCGCTATTCACCCCCCCTCTAGCGCGTATCCCGATCCTACAATTGGTATCAGAGCCGGTGCGCTTCTGATTGGACTAACCGCCAAGGGAGCAAGACGGCAAGGATGGAGGGGGAGAAAGGTATGTTTTTAAAAGTTCGTTTTAAATATCACATAATCTGTTTTAAGTGCAGGGAGAGAGCTATGAATATGCTTGTTCTTCAGGAAGTGTGCATCTGTTTGCCACGTGTTCCTAGATGCATGCTTCTGTTACTCAAGTACTTCGGGTCGTACGCTACCGTTCTTCATGTCTTCCAGGGGAAACAATCATATGAGCGAAACGGTCATGTCACCTCCTTATCCCTATACCCCATGCATTTTCAATGGGCCTCGTAGGATGTGGGCTTGAGTCGGGGGTTGATGAGGAGATCGATGTTCAGTGGCCCTGAGTATAGACCAGATCGACGACTGAGATCAAGTCCGAGATGGTGTTGGCGCACAAGGCCGAGTGGGGGATGAGCTCGATGACTGCGACTGAGTTAGAGATGAGCTCACCGACTGAAGTTGAGTCCAAGGTAATGTTGGCCCCTAAAGTCAAGTTAGAGATATGCTCAATGACTAAGGTTGAGTTAAAGATGACATTGACGACTGAAGTCGAGTCAAAGATGACATCGATGACTAAGGCCGAGTCGGAGGTGATACCTCCAATTGATGTCGAGTTGTAATAGTTGACTTGTCCTTGGACGAATTAACTTGACTCCCTAGGATGAATGTACCAAGCTGGTTCAATCGCACCCGGGTTCCTTCTAAGTGGAATCCGGTTCCTTTTAGATCACATTTGACCCATTTTGACTTTTATTGATAGCTCAGCATGACTCCTGACCATACGGGACACGTGGGGATTTTCATCACATCACAAACATCTCTACTAGTCTAGTCGAAAAAGACATAGTCTGATTAACTGGATTGAATTGTGTTGTGTTATCGTATACCCACTAAGACTGCCTATCAGAGTATTGAGCTGAGGAGTCGGCGCTCCGTTAGGACATATGGCAGGGTCCCCATCCTTGGGGAGACATATGTCACATTTAATGGAGGTCATACACGGGATCAAGTATTACCCGTATGATTGGTGCGCTGTGCCTTTGCATTAATGGCGAACATGCGGTATCCACCTCGAGCTGCAAGAGCACTTCACCACATTAATTAATTAAACGTGTGGTGGTGTTGTGGCTGACGTGACCCTATATCCGACGATAGTGTCATGCTGTTGCCTATGCGATTTCTACATCCGACGACTGTGATTGTATTAGGATTCTGATACCAGAGCATCGGCTACATGAACCGCCAGCAGGCTACATGAATCGCCAGCAGGCTACATCACTTCCCATCCCTTCCTTCTTCCAAGAGCTAGCCACCTATTTCCAGATCCCTCTGTCTCAATTCTCCCTGAACTCCTATTGTCTAATTTGTGGTGTGGTTATCATTTCTCGGATATACCAAGTTCCCCTTGACCCCGTCACCTTCCACTATCTCTTTCAAGCGAGGAGAGTCTAGAGTCATTTACATTACAGTTAGGCTGGGATGTACCTTCCTCGGTGAGTAACTGACCTTCCATAAGGAGTGGAAAGGTCACTTTGTCTTCGTTAAATCACCACAAGCATATACCTTGCCGACTGCTTGGCATGCAGAGCTACCAACTTAGCCACCCCTTGGATAGTTCAAATTAGAGTGGGCCTATTTGTTGGCAATCGAGATCCTAATAGGCTTGAAGTTTGACATGAATGTGCTGGTGGATAATGAAGCCTTAATTTATCGAGCTAGGTTGAGCCCGAATGTCATCGCGTTGGAGGACCAACTAAGCAAGGAGCTATTCTGGTTAGATTTCCTCGATCACTAACTAACTCTTCCTCTTCTTGCAGATCAAATCATACTGAACGCATCAGTTAACCCTGAAATGAGATCTAACAATGGTAAACTAGCCGTGGGTCTAAGAGGATGCAGCAAAGTCCTTGGCAATTGCCACTAGGTCCCCTACTACAGTGGGTGGTTCTCAGGCCCCCACCAATGAATTGTATATTTCAGTAGTTGAAGTGGGGGTGTCAACAAAAATGCCCAAGACTAGGACCATTAAGGCCGAGGTGGAGGTGATCGAGGTGGCAACCGAGACTCAAAGGGAGATTCAACCTTGAAAGAGGAGTCGGGTACTAGAGCAACCTCCCCCGACTCCCAGTCCGAGTGAGGCAAGGCACTTGGAACCAAGGAGGTCGACGAGCCCTTCTGTAAGGGCTCCCATAGCAGTGATCTCATTGAGGAGTTTGCCTCCGACGAGCCACACGAAAAAACAACAGGATAGAGCTGGCAAGTTAGTCTCCCCCTCTACAACTGATGGGGCTACGTTATCTCCCACCGTCACGTGGATGAGACCCAGCTCTAGCAGCATCCCTCCTCCTCGAGTTCCCTAGGCCGACTCTGAGGCTAAGGAGAGTGAGAATCACTCTAGGCACTCTATGGAGGGCTTCAACAGTACGCAATTGAGATCCTACCATGCATGTGTTGGTGTAGTCAACCTCCAGAGTTTCGATGTTTGACAATACATAAGTGTTGGATCAGTTTGACTAAGGGTTGATTTAAATAGGATATGATGTTTGGAAGTGACTGAAGTGTAGTCAGGTCAAAGTTGACCAGATGACTAACAAAGAGAAGTTTAGTCAGGACTAGATGACTAGTAAGGAAAGTGTCAACTGGAGGCTAGGCAAGGGAAAGTCCAAGTAGGTCAAGGTGACCGGAGGCTTGCCAGGGTGAGAAGTCTATCGAATAACTAGTCCTAACTGGAGGTTATACAAGGGAAAGTCCAAGTGGGTTAAAGTGACTTAGAGGCTTGGTAATGGTGAAAAGTCTACCGACTCACTAGTCTTAACTAGAAATTAGGCAACGTAAGTCCAAGTTAAAAGTGACCAGATGCTTGGTAAAAAAAATTCTAGGGGAATAAGCCCTAGGTGGTGAAAGTCTTAGAAGAACTCCAAGCAAGAAGCCCAGTAGGTTAGGTAGACTTACAAGAGTGGGTTTGATCCTAAGGGAGTAACCCTTAAGTGGTAAGTCTAGTAGGTCTGTGTGTGTTTGTTTGTGTGTGTTTGTTTTGTCTGTGTGTGTTTGTTTTGTCTTGCAGGAACCTGGAGCTGGACTGAGGAAGCATATAGATGTAATTCAGATGTAGCCAGACCAAGTCCAGAGTGAATCGAACTTAACTCAAGTCGAACCAGACTCAGATAGGTTTGGTAGACCAATCCCAAGGACCGGTATACCAATCGAGTCTGGGTAACTAAGTTTGGGTCCGCAACCCAATCGATGAGGTGGCACCTAAGTTTAGTAGATCAATCCCAAGGATCAGTAGACTGATAAACTTAATAAAACCATATCACAATGAGCTTGATCTTTGGATCAAGTTTTATCCAGGATCGGTATACGTATCGATAAGGGTTGATTGGTAGATTGAAAAATCTCTATAAAAGCAACCTCGTGTGAATGTCTAGGACATCATTTCTTTTCATATTCAGCTCTTCGACTCTATGCTCAAAAGTTGTTGAAACTTTTCTTGGCCGACCAAGGAAGTTCCAGGAGTAGTGTTTTGCGCTCAAAACTTCCAGATCGACTCGGCCAAGAGTTTGTTTTCATTTACATGTTGTTCTTTAATTTACTATTCTTTATACTTATTCGTGAACTGTAAGATGAGTTTCTCCGCCTCCAAAAAGTTTCAAAAAGGAGACCACTAATGGGCAGACGCCTTCCATACATAGGCCTTGGAATACCAACATTGGGGGGGTTGGGAACTAAGTAAATCCCATGTGTATTATTTTGTGTTCTTTACTTCTATATTTCACTACTACTAACCCTGCTAGAATGAACATGACAAAAATGAAAGAGAACAAATGAACGATCGAGATTCACTCCTCCCCTCTCTCGACCGCACAGATCTTATAGCATGGAGTTGCAAAGCTTGAGCGAGGTCCTCAATGCCTCCCTCGCAAAGGTACAAAGCCTTGACTAATATTATGACTAACTTTTTTATGTTCATACAGACCTTGAAGGAGCATCGAGAACTCCATCGTCAACTACCTGGTCATGTCAAGCAGTGTCAATAGTTAGAGGCGTGAGTGGTCGAGTTAGAGGGTTGGTTGGCTAGACAGACTCAAGAGGTGGATGAGGCTAGGCCAACGCCAACCGCTGATAGAACTACAACAGAGAAGGTCCTAGCTGATGCTGAGGTGGCCCGGGTCAAAGTGGAGAAGTTAAGCCAAGAGGCCGAGTTCCATGCCGAGAAGGCCCACTAGCTAGAGCAGTCCTTAGAGAAGACTTGGGTCTCAATCATAGCCTCGAAGGAGGAGGTGACTCAGGCTAAAGAGATGGCAAAGGCCTCCAGGGAAGAGGCTGCTAAGGAAAAGGAGGAGTTGGATACCCTCGGGGCCTATCAGGCTGAGCTTCGCTAATACCTCCGTAAGGCAGTCACGAAGATGCAGGATCTTGAGCAGCAATTGTTTGAAGAAAAGGGGCAGCGGGAGAAAGCAATCTCTGATCTGGAGGCCACTAAGAAGGAGCTAGCTAACTACAAGGCTAGCAAGGAAGGGGTTGGGAGGAGCAGAAGAGAGCTTTCCTTATCTTCCAGGAATATTTTGACTTGCTTAGAGCACGAACTAGCAGAATGCTCAAGCACAGATTCGATGGAGACACCCGCCAATTCTTGTTGTCTGACCTCGTACCCCGAGGGACCAACTTGAGCTTCGTGGATCTGAGAAAGGTTTGGGATGACTTGCCAGCCTCCGAGAAGATGAACTGACTACTCTTTCTTATATCCTGACTTTGACTACATTATTTTTGTGGTCATTTTTGCTTTATTTTTAATAGACTATCTGTAGTTGGAAATGTTATGGCCATTAAAAATGAATGAAAATCATTTTTTTGCAAATCCATGGTTTGATTGTGTAAATCGTAGTGTATAGAGAGATTAAAGCATTGAGTAATATTGGTTCTGAGACCACCAAAATGAACCCTGTATTTTGATGTATGACTGAATGTGAAGTTAGGTTGTTATAAACTAATGATTTTATGTCAAGTAAAGTAGATTACTTGACAGATGAAAGTATTAGTTGGGAATCAGGCAATTAGCTAAGTACTAGTGAAGATAAGCAAGTGCAAAGCCCTAATTGAAAATCAAGTAATTGGAAGTCTTAGTTGGAAATTAAATAGAAAAATCTTAGTTGGGAACTAGGTAGGACAAATCCAAGTGGAGGCAGCTGAGAGCTATGGCTTGGCAAACAAGTCTAAGTGAAGGTAGCTGAGAGTTATGGCTTGGCAGACAAGTCCAAGTGAAGGCAGTTGGGAGTTATAGCTTGGCAGACAAGTCTAAACGAAGGCAGTTGAGAGTTGTGCCTTGGCAAATTACATTACATGGGTCAACTGGGAGCTGAACATCTAGCCAAGGTATGTGCAAGTAAAGCTAAAGT
>JBBMKF010452002.1:0-12304 GCA_037834155.1 Curcuma caesia | reverse complement strand
TCTCCTTTCTATCATCTTAAAGATGAAACATCTTATAAATATAAAAAGAAGGCATATGTATGTATTCATGGATTCATGGATTCATACTTCATTTGCTTTATTGTGCTATGCATGTTGTTAAAACGATGTTATGGTCAAATTACAATAACAGTTACATGAATCCACTAAAAATGATTTAACATTGGTTACAATGAGATCCAAGCCAGAGGAAACTAACATTTAGGAAGATGCAAAAAGGAGGTCACAAATATATCTAATTGAAGTAGGTTGAATAGATTGAACTGTATAATAGAAGAAAGCACTAGAGAGGAGGTGAATAGCGTGCATAAAAACACTTGTTTTAAAATCATTTTTATTTTTTCAAAACACAGAGTATGAACACAGTGGAAGAAACAAAATAATCACACGAACATAATATATTTTTATTTGGTTCACAGTCTCCAACTGCTACACCAAGACTTGTAATTCGGTCATGGATTATTACGAGTGGGCAACCACTATTTTTCTCCTTCTGAAGAACTCTTTGAAGGTAGAGAAACCTCTTACAAAGTGTAAAGGTACGGTAATAAGTTTACCGCTCTTTTTAAAATTTAAAGTATGAATATAGAAAGCAACTTAAAGAGTATTGACAAAGATAAATCGAAGTAGAGATTTATTGTTGGAAGGGCACAGTGGCACAGAGTTGTTGCTTTTGTATGAGATGAAGGCTTGAATTGATGATATGAGCCTTCTGGTCAAGCTTCTTTTATAGGAGTTTATTGGTTGACTGATCCTCCTGACCGGTCGCTCGATTCCCTCGATAACTAGATCCAGAATCGATCCATCAGTCGACCAGTGTACAAGTTCGTTCAACTAAAATTACATTATGCCACTAACCTTTTGCCATGTTAGCATTTTAACATCGATCCTTGGCCATGTCAGCCTCGCAAGGCTTATCCTTGACCATGCAGATTGTCACATCAGCACGTCGACGATTATCCTTTGCCACATCGACCTTCTATGCCTTATCCTATCCACATAACCACTTACGGAATCTTCTACTACCAAGTCATTGGCTTGTTCCACCTTAGCATCCGGTCGATTGAACGTCACTGTTCGGTAGCTAGGATCGTTCGGTCGACCGGTAACTCCAGTTCAGTCGCTCAAACCCTGCAACACCGAGTTAGCACAGAAAAGAGTAATATATGAATATGTAAATTCTAAGTATGACAATTAGGTAGTAACTGTCTTATCTCGACTTCGAAATCCATGTAGGACTCTTTAGTCGGATTGCCATCTAAGTTCGTCCCTATAGCGAGGATTCGTCTTTACTTGTCCTTCTTTTTAGAATGACCTTATCTTTACTTACCCTTTGTCAAACATCTGATTCAGCTGATCTGTTTAGACTTTCTCTGCTTGACATCATGACCCACTAGGACTATATCAGGTCCTCACTAACCCATTGAGTTTGTCCTACTAGATGTCAAGTCCCGCTCACCCATCTTGACTTCCTAGTATCTAGTTGGGTTTTCTTGTTAAGTTCTACACACTTAACAAAACTTATCAGATTTACATAATAGTTTAACTTTAAACCTTTGCCAAGATCAAAACTCAAGTTCGATTATGATGCTTCCTGCACTAGTTGTTGTAGAGTGTAGGTAGTTCTTTGATCCAAGAGTCTAACTCCTTCCCAAAGTAGCATAGGTGAGTATTTTGTATGGCCGTTGCCCCAATGTGATCTTCATGGATAGAGTTGTCAAACGGGTCAACCCATGGCAGGGCGGGCCAACCCATGGCGGGCTCATCATATGGCGGGGCGGGCCAACCCACCAATTTGACGGGTTGGGAAATCTCCAACCCAACCCAACTCAAGGCGAGCCGCGGGTTAGGCGGGCCAACACACGGGCCTATTAAAAAATAAAAAAATATTAAAAATTTTAAATTTGAATTATAATTTAAATTGATTAAGTTGAAAATTTTAAGTTTGAATTAGAATTTTTAAGCTTGAATTGTAATTTAAATGGATCAAACCCACTAATTCATTAAGTTTTCTACTTTAATTTTAAAATTTAAAATAAATAAATAAACTTTCTCAACCCGCGGGCCAACCCAAGCCCACCGCGGGCCAACCCACGCGGATCGCGGGCCCAGACGGGCCAACCCATCTCAGCCCATCTTAAAATGGATTGATAAAATTTTAACCTAACCCGTCTAAATTACTTGGCAGGGCGGGCCAACCCGGCGGGCCTAACCCAACTTGACGGCTATAATTTCAAGGGTATGTGAAGTCTTTAGGACTTTGAAGAATATAACATATTGTAAGACAATCAAAAACTATAAGATGATTATTAATGAAATATCATGATTTATTCAATGTATGTCTTTGTTACATTTGGGTAAAGTTTCGATGAGCATGTTAATAGGTTCAGATTGATCCTCTCATATATACAATCATCTCTATTTATTAAGTATAAATAGAGGTAAACTATTACTTATAAGACAGCTAATAAAACTGTGAATAGAGATATACTTATAAGTGAGAGTCACCTTGATAGTTGTATCAAGATGAGATCATTTGTGAATTAATAATGATCAGAGTAAATATACTTACCATTTACTAAATCTGTAAAAAATCAGATAAAAATTCATGAGTTAAATTTAGGATTAGACATTGGAATGTCTAGATCGAAATTTGTACGATGTTAGAAAATAACATGCGCTCTTTATTAGTAAAGAGAATAATATCGTGACATGTGATTCATACCACATGTGCTACGACGACAATAAAGGTCGTAGTAGGAGAATGGATTTTTACTTCTTTACTATGTGAGACCTTTGAGATTATGAATTAATCTTGATTTTACCCTAAGTGACTGTTTAACTGTCTACTTGAAATTTTAATCAGGGTCTGCTATTTTAGCATGTATCATATTGACTATAGATGATTCAGTTTGTTGAATATGACTAGGATAAAGCGACTGGTTAAAATGAATGGATTTTAGCTAAAAAGGAAGATTAAAATAGTTTTATATCTTTGATATTTATTCATTGATCGACAAAAATATTTTATGAATAAATAATTGTGAAAGTATATAAAATATAATTGTGAATATTTATATTGAACGGAGATATTATGAACATACTCTCAACATAATAGTCATTTTGAGATATTAGAGATATTCATATTGATATAAATAATTTCATCTGGGGTAAATATAAGAGGTTGATGTCTGCAATTTATTTGAAAAAGTGGTTATATAAGGTGTAATAACTTTTTTAGCATTAATCACTCAAAATGTTTACTGTCGCACGAATCTTTTTTTCTGATGTATGAATTGGATATTCTATTTAGTCTTTGTGACTAATTAGTCTTTGTAGCTATACGATCTTTATGGTTTGACTTAAACGAGTGAGAGATGATAATAGTGGGAGTAGTGGGATCGGAGATGTGGCCAGTGACCAAAACTACTCACTTACTTCATGATTTATCCCACTACTCTCCCTTCTATTAAAAGGACACGTCCAAGCGAAGCAGGATTACGAAGGCGAAGATTTTTGCGAGAGAAGAACATCCAGTATTGAGAGGAATTTGATTCGTAGAATTCAAAGGATTATTCGATTTCATAACGTCCTTCAGATGACAAGCACGAGAATCATCTACTAGATGAAAAGCAAGACTAAGTTTGTAAGACATCAATCACTGTAAATATTTAATTATTTTTATAGTATATAAATATTTATTTATGCATATCGATCAATCAACAACACACACATAGTTCTCTTTGTTTGAAAGTTATATCTTTTTTACCTTCTAATTGCTTGACTTAATCTGCATTTATGCTGCGATAGTCTTGCTCCAATCTTTCTAATTAGTTGCAGTAATAAAAAAACCTTTCAAATATTTTTCTTGCAACAGTCCAGATTTCTTCTCTTTCCTTCTTGAACTCTGAACGATCAGTTTCTCGGACACTCGGCGCCTGCGAACGCTTTCTCTCTTCATAGCGAACCATGGTCTTCGGCATTGGATTGTTAAATGAGCATGGAATCCATGGCAAACGCAAATGGGTGGGTTTGGTGATTCATGATCTGACTACCATATATGCTTTGCTTTACTCTGTCAGTGGAGTGATTGACTTGTGTTCTTGATACTGTTCATAGAGTCGCTCGCCTGTTGGTAGTTTCTTCAGGTTCGAGAAGTGGTACAAGCTAAGCTCTGCTACTATAGACACATATGTATTTCACTCAATTAATAAATCAGCCATAAGATTATTCACTAATATTGTTGTAACTAATACACTATGGATGATGAAGTCATCCATTCACAAACTGTTGATGTGCATGTTCTTCGAAAATAGTGGTCCAAAGAGATGAAAAGACCTAAAAAACATATAAAAAAATTAGAATAGCATCGGAATGGATCCTGGTAAGTCACTCTGACGCTCAAGTTATGATTTTACATGAGGAAGGAATTTAATGACTTAAAAAATTGAGATTAATATGTGTGTACCGTGCCTGTATAGAGTTGATCTCTGAAATATTAGTGCCCGTTTAGAAAATATTTCGAGATATCCGTTTTAATTTTAAAGAGATTCTAATCGTCCGTGTCTTTTGGGGATAATTTTGCTATTTTTCTAGAAGAAATAGTTTTAGGCTCCCCTGATTGTGCGGGCCGACTGACTTCTAAGATTAAGCAGGCTCTAAGGTCGAGATTCGAGACCGAAATGGGGTCGGCACATGATGTCGAGTGAGCGCCGAGTCTGGAACTCAAGGCCGAGACTTGAAGCTGAAATAAAGTCGACGTGTGATGTCGAACGAGTGCCAAGATCGGATCTTGATGTTGAGACCCGAGACCAAGATGGGGTCGATGTATGATGTCGAGTGAGTGCCGAGACTGGATCTCAAGGTCGAGACCCAAGGCCGAAATGGGGTTGGCGTATAATGTCAAGTGAGTGCCGAGACTAAATCTCAAGGTCGAGAACTAAGGCAGAGATGGAGTTGGCACGTGACGCCAAGTGAGTGCCGAGACTGGATCTCGATGTCAAGACCCAAGACTAAGATGGGGTTGGCGCGTGATATCGAGTGAGTGTCGAAACCGGATCTCGAGGTGGAAACCCAAGGCTGAGATGGGATCGGCGTGTGATGCCAAGTGAGGACCGAGATCGAAACTCGAGGTTGAGACCCGAGGCCGAGATGGAGTCGGCGCGTAATGTCAAGTAAGTGCCGAGATCGGAACTTGAAGTCGAGACCCAAGGTCGAGATGGAGTTGGTGCGTGATGCCGAGGGAGCAGCGAGACCAAATCTCGAAGTTGAGACCCAAGATCGAGATGAGGTCGACGTGTGATGCCGAGTGAGTGTCGAGAACGGATCTCGAGGTTAAGACCCAAGGCCGATATGGGCTCAGCGTGATGCTGAGATTGGAACTCGAGATCGATACCTAAGATCGAAATGGGATCGGCATGTGATGTTAAATGAGCGTCCATCAGCAATCACATACCGGTATGGAGACTCCACGCCGTATCAAATATTAATGAAGCTCGTATGGTACTTATTTAAAGAAACTTTTAGATTGAACAATCCTATAAAATTAATCTCATTAACTAATTAAAAAAGTTTTAAAATATAAAATGTTTTAAACAATCACATGTAGTTGATGAGTTGTGACGTTTTCTATTAATTAAACACAAGGATGAAGATTTCTGAGCTTTCTGATATCTTTGCCCCTCCAACGAATTGATTGTTCCTTTGATTTTTTTCAGACTTCCTCGTGCTCTGCTAACAACCCTGATAGATCTGATCTGTTCTGATATGATCTGATCTGATATGATCTGACCATTATGGTAATAGGTGGTGAAGTCTCACACATTCTAAACGGAGTAAAAAAAAATTTGATCTAATCACACATATATACGTCTTTAGTCCATCCTCTTTAGCTTCAACAAAAAATGAAATCTATCATTCTAACGGCTTTATAAGATCGATCTCACGATCATCTATAAATAAGCTAAGTAAATCCAATTGGTCACTACGAAGAGGACATTGTCTCGACTTCGTCGAAATTCGACCCTTGTCCACTTCAACAAATCTGTCTCATCGTAACAAACTCAACTATGCCTCGGGGGCACACAGTCCATCCTCAAACTATATGAAAAGAAATAAATTACAAAGTAACTTTTCTGAATCATATGATTAGATGTCCCTTATAATTTGTTCTCTTCTTCTTCTTCAGTAAAAAATAGAATCCGTCACTCCAACAATCTCACACGGTCAATCTCACAATCATTTATGAAAAAGTAAATTGAAAAATTATAATTAATCACGACCGAAGATATATTTTATTCTGAGATTATATGAAAAGAGATGGAATCAATTTCTCTAAATTATATAAAAAGAGATAAATCATGGAGTTAATTTATAATCGATCGTCAAATTACTACGGTCGAGAATTTTTTTTTCCCGAATGCGAAAGTGTGCACTCGATGATAATTAATTAATCTCTTATTACATTTAATAAGTCTGTTAAATTCTAACCAATTGGGCACAATGTAATATAATCATTCAGGAATGATGACAAGGTCTTGTCCCGTACTGAATTGCACTTGCATGCTGCAACGTTCAGAGGCGTTAAAAGCCTTGCAGATTGGTACCTTGTCTCTCTCTCCAAATGCATTGCACGGCATTCAACACTGTTTCCAACATTGGGCCGACTAATTAATTTAAAATTGAATCCATCCAATCGATTAAATTAAAATTGATTAAATTTTTTAGAAAAATAATTAATCGCATCGATTAAAAGATCGATTAATCAAAAACCGAATTAATTAAATTGTAATGTTAGTGCAGCTCCGATTCAATTGATAATATCAATTTATTCGACTTAATTTAATTAATAATTTTAAAATTGAAAAATTGAATTAAATAATTTTAATTTTAAAAAAAATAAATTTTTGAAAAAAAATCAAATGAACTTATAAATTCCATAGATTAAGTCATTGTAATCGTTTTTGCTCACACACAATCTTGTAAGCCAAATGATTAACCACATGTCTTAATTTTTTTTTATAATTAACTCTTACGATCCATTAATCCCACGAAAATTTTTCATCAGCTGTTAAAGTAAATCAAAAAACATAGATAGATCTTGATAAACGGTTCAACATCATAATTTTTTTAAAATATCTCAAGAGTAATATGTCCCAGATAAAATTTAAATCTTCCAGATAAAATTTAAATCTTCGTTAATTATTTAAAAAGTTTATATATACCACCTTATTACCGTCGCACTATCTATAATCAATGGGGGTCCTAGCTAAAGCTGAAGTGAAAGTGGTCTACCACCTAAAAATGTCTGCTAATTGAATAGAATGAAATGGAATGGAACGGAATGGAATGGATGCATGGGCGTTGATAGATGGTCCTCTACTCTCAGTGCTTTTACAGTCACCTGCTTGTCCCCCTTAGATTCACTTCTTCCTTTATAATTTAATGTCGATCCAACTCCATCACATGCATGCTTCCCTTAATATTTGACATCTCATATCATTTTTAAGACGATAAATAAATCAAACCTTCGTCAACAAATTTGATATTTAATTGAATATCAGTATTCATGATGAACGATATACTTTATGAATAATATTCATAAAAAAAATTTATGATGCATATGTTATCAGTATAGATCATATAATATCAAATTCATTTATCAATCAAATAAGTTTCAATTGAGAGTTCAATAATATCTAAACGAATCAAATTCAAAAACTTATAAAAAAAGAAATCAAACGTTTAAGCTCAATTTTTATCTTATCTTTTTAGATTGAGGCACTCCTAGCATGATCCTTAGGCTTCCGATTGAGCTCATCCAATTCTTGTGCTAGATTATTTTATCATTATTTAAAGGGCGTTGATTAAAATTGTTCCAATAATTATTAATTAACAAAAAAAACTTGTGAAATAGAAATTAAAATGAATTTTTTTAATATCAAGTATTCATATTTTATAATTTGATAATTAGTTTTGAAATAGATATCTCATGTTCCATCCATCAAATAAATTCAGAAAATACAATAGCTCTTGATGTGATCACACTCATGCACATCAAAAATTCGATCGCGTAAGTACGCATTGCGTGGGAATTGAATCCTTGCGGCTTGAGAGAAATATCTAGCCGCTTGGCACCGCGCCACGCCTTGGGGGGCAAGTAATTAAGTGATCATTGAAGTGGCGTTTGGGGTACGTAGTCACACGTTAAGTGTAGTGTAGTTGTTTCAATTCCATCAATAAACTTCCACATCGATCGTTCTATCATTTTTGGTGTACCGGTCCTCACGGCGGAGTTAATTATATATCATTATTAACTCTTAATTAATTAGTTAGCATGCGATTGTAATGTGCACTTGCGTGGAGAGTCCCATGATTAAATACGATTAGACCGATTAACAAAGCCTCTTGTGATTATTGTGGGTGCATTAATAATCATTTTAAAGGATTAAGGATTAAAGCTATTTTCCTAGTGGAAAAAATAATCTTATTTCATAGAAAAACATAATTTAAATAAATATAAAAGTTTACAAGTTTGTTCAATAAATTAATTAAAGTTGTAAATATATATCTTATTGAGGATGTGATAAAATTAATTGGATAGTAATAAAAAGGGTGCACTTTTTTTTTGGGAATTATAAAGGGGCGTTCCTTTTTTATTTTTTTTATAAAAAGACATATAACCACATCACTCCTTTTGTAAAATGAAATAGTAACCTTCAATTATTTGATGTTATCATCTTTTATCACGCTCATTAAATCTTGAATAAGTCAGATGCATTATAATAATTATGATTTTGTAGTTGCTACAACGTATACTTATCTATTTAAAAATATTCACATTATAGTATAGCTACTGTTTTGTAGTTTTTATAAGACAGAATTAATTGTTTACTTAATATTTACATTATAATAACTACAAAACTATAATTGTTACAAATGTTATAGCAATTATGGTTTCCTAACTACTAGAAATATTATAGTAGTTATGAAATCATAGCTGCTATAACGCGGATTCAACCTATTCAACTAATATTTACGTCGTAGCTACTATGAAATCGTAATTATTACAATTCAAATTTGTTCTGTTCAACGATATGCATATTGTAGTAGTTACGATTTTATAACTCGCACAACATACCTGACTGATTTTGGATTTAATATGGGCAGCAGGAGATATTAATGTTGAACAATATAATTGAGGACAACTATATCATTTTATAAGGGACTGATGGAGTGAACGTCTTTTTGATTAACAATAAAAATAAAAATGGCACTCATATGACGATTCCAAAAATAAAGACTCTCTTTTGATTTTTACCCAAATTAATTTTTCTCCTTTATTTTTTTTCACATTTCCCTCTTCAATTTAGATACCCCTTCACAGCTACCTCACATTGATGTTGGACTTATGATATGAATCCATCACTATAAATCAATAGCTTCGAAACTTATCTTTCGCTCGGTAGGTCGGTCGGTCGTTGGCTTGATCTAGGTGGCATAGGTGATCTAGGTCGGCACGCTCTCTACGAATGTAGACATTGATCATGAGGCGGTCCTATCCACGAGCCAAAGGGTCTCGAGCAAAGTAAATTGTTTTCTAAGCACCACACGAAGGCATGACCTCCCGACTAAAGCTTGGACTAATGCCGCGAAAAGGGGTACCTTTTCTTCCCTTTCGCTCTTCTTTACAATACCATCAAAGAATCATATCAAAGATTAAAGGTAGGATGAGACAAGAAAATGAAACACACAATAAGATATGAAAAAACTTAAGATCGATCGATGTATTAAAAAAACACACTAATATTGATGTGGATCTATGAATTCACAAACTCATCAATCACGAAATTAAATTAATGATTAAGAGGAACAAACAAATCATTCACTTCGATTCCATTGTCGAGCCACGTAGATAGAAGATGGATGTGGACGTGGATTACAAAATCATATGATCTTTGGACGTCAACAACAACGCCAAAAAAGACAATTAATGTTCGATAATCATTGATATTTGCATAAATATGACTTGTCTAAATGTTCTTAAATTAATTTCAACATTAACAAAAACTATTATTTCATCGAAATTTATACTAAATTAAAGAAATTACCATCAATATTGCAAAGGGACGAAAGAAGCTAGGGGGGGACAAACTAGTCGTCACATGTACACTAATAATTGTCGCGCACCTAGTGAACGATAAGTGAATAGGGCAAGTAGCTCATTTGAAATCTTGTAGAGACGGGGTCTAATTTTTCTTAACCGTATCGATTCGATGGAATATAATGGTGCAAGAAGTTAAGAAAGTAGACGCATCAGATAAGCTAAAGATTATCATGTTGGATATCGTATATATTGTAACCACACAAATTGATCCACACTTGTTTTCCCTCCGACAATTTGCAAGCTAATTAATCGTGTATTAAGTGCCTACGAACGTAGATATGTGAAAGTTCAAACGAGCAATGAGTTTGCTCTGTGGTCCCAAAACTACACACGCCACACAATTCGACCTAATGCGATCGGGACCGGGTGTTCACTAAATGTCATGACCAACCCCACATGGCCATTTCACTGTTGGGTTATGTTTGGTCCCCTTTGTAACTCAATTTCGAATTTATCAAAACATCTAATACTTAGTGTATATATATATATAACAAATATTTGATTAATTAATAATCTTAAGTGACTATAATTAAGTTAATTATTAGTTAAACATTTTATAAATTCCTTCTTATCGACAAATTCAATTATATATTTAGAGATCTAAATTTTAATTTACTATTTTAACCAATATGTGTCGTATAGAATCTTCCCATGTGATACATATGCCTAGTGGCACGAGGGCATCGATCGACTTTAAGTTCTACACTCCAACTCAAACAAGACCCGAACTTAGTCCCCTTCCCTAAGAGGGAGATTTGCTCAAAGACTACGGGTCGTATAATTAAGGCCCGAGCCGAGCCACTTTTGTACGTAACGAATCATATAGTCGATCGAGAACGGACTGTAACGAGTTGATTAGGGTTTCTTTATCCCTATAGGGTTAGCTGTCCGAAAAAGTTTAGGGAATTAATTAGACATAATATAATTAATCAATCTGTTTGTGTTTAATTAATTACTTTAGGGTTTGTGGAGATTTAATTGGAGCCGGCAGCACGTTCAAACCCCCTCCCTTTGTGGGACCCTTTGTACAGCTGTGTCATTGTTTTCTGGTTCTCTTCCCCTTTCCTTCCTTCCTTCCTTCCTTCCTTCTCACAATTAATATTCATTTCTTTCCTTGAATTAAAATTCAAATGCTAATTAATTAATGACTAGAACAATAATTTCCATAGTGAATTATATTTTCCATGCAATAAACAATTGGGGAAAATATAAATTTGTTATTATTGACATGTAGAAAAATATATATTAAATTTATTGTTCTAAAATTATAGCAGTCCATAATGAAAACTGTTAGCTGGAGCAATCAACAAGCTCAAATGAGGTGTTCATGTCCTCTAAGAAAGCTCAGTGCCACTTTACCTGTTTTTTTTTTCTTCCTCTCTTCATTTATATAATTTCTATATTACTTAGTAGTTTTTTGTAATTTTTTTTACCCCCTACATTATGTTGTTTCTCTGTATACCCCCTTAAAATAATATACAAATATATATATACAAAATAAAGTAGGGAAGAATTAATGATACCATCTTTAATTTAAGGCCATCAGAGTCTTCAAATCATCAAGACACCCCTTATAACTTTTGAACTCTTTATCATTTTATTTTATTTTACAGTTTACTATTTACCACACAAGATTAAATTAAAATGAAAAAGATAAAAATAAAATAATATATATAATATCTTTCCCTCTATATTATGTTCTTTATCTGTTCTTGGGATTTAAGTATTCTTGGGCAGCAGATGAAGTCCTGTGACAGCGCAGCATCTCCCTCTTTGTTTTATCACTTGCGATCTTATCATAATTTTTTTATCCTTCAATCATTTCCCCTTCCTCCTTCTTCCTCCTCCTCCTCCATCGCCCTAATCTCTTCCTATTTATTATTATAATTCTTTCTCATTTATTCTGCATCTTCTTCAAGTTTTCTGAATATTTTACACTTTTTTCCCTTCCTTTTCTTTCGGTGGCTTAGCTTGCTGTTTCCTTCTTCTCCTCGATTCTTTATCTTTACTTGCTGTACTGATTTTCAGAAGCTTTTACGTCGCTGCGCTATCCAAATTAGCGAAATTGTGGTTCAGGGAGCGGAGGGAAGTCCATGCAGCAGCAGCAGGCACTGACGGGGG
>JBBMKF010451991.1:0-12305 GCA_037834155.1 Curcuma caesia | reverse complement strand
TTTTCTATTTAAACAAGAAATAGAAATGGTATTCTTTATCAAAATGAAAACATAGTAATATTTTCCAACTCTAAGATGAGTCTTTTACTATTCCTTAGGCCCTATATATTATCACACATATAAGAGCCGCACTTAGTATTTAATATCCGAGTGGATAAGGAAATAGTATGACATTCATTTACGAAAATACATCAAAGAATGAGGCATTACATGCCTACTCTCTCTTAACAGACTCAAGATCAAACTTGCAATTTCGGATTGAGAACAATTCTCAAATTCTTATATACCAGTCCTAAAGGTTAGGGTCAGTCAACTTATTCGTATCCTAAATTATGCGCAATAAAAGACAACATGCGTAATCAATTAAATCTAGAAATACAATTAAGCATATAAAAGAAATGATTTACAATGTATTTGCATATATTAGTTTATTGATCCCATTTATTTTACGAATTCAAGAGCTTTTACTTTGAATTCGAGAGATTGTAGGTTCTCTCCAAATGGGTTGATATCCACTATAGATAAGAACAACCGTGAATAAAGTCAAATAAGTCATTCTTAGCTACAGTAGTAGATATCATATACTGATTATGTATCACGTATACCTAACTATCACATTATACTATCAACTACTTGAATGCTTATATAAACATCGAGTTGTTAGCATATTAACACGTATACATCATATGTATAATATCCAACTTCACCCCTATCCACATTGACCTTAGAGAGAGTCCAACAAATCAACGCTTCAAGTTAAAGTCAATCCACTAATCATAAGATCATATCTTGATGGTTCGAACATATTTATGTTCAAGTCGAGCTTTGAGAGAGCCCAACAACCCAAATAAGGAAGCAAACTCTGGTTCTAATAATATTGACGGAAGGTGTTAGCCTTAATAATTTTGTAAGGGATTTTTAGATCTCATCCTCTTTTCATGCAAATAACGGAATTATCTACATGACATGACAATAAATGGCATGACATAATTATTGCAACTAATTATGACAAATGATATGATATGGCATAATTAATGCAATTAATTATGACTACTTCCAGCCCTAGTCATCGTAAATCTTATTTAGTAAAATATGGTTAAAAATTTGATTTCACAAATCAAAAATTTTAAATTAGATTAAGAAATAATTTTCCATATCTAATTACATATTTTATTTTTAAAAAAATATAATTTTTAATTTAAAAAATCTAATTAATTAAGAAATAATTTTTCTAATTTAAAATTCCTAATAAATTATAAAATTCTATAATTAGAAATTCTAAATTAAATCATAATATTTTCTTTTAAGAAATAAAATTTTTAATTAAAAAAATCTAATTAATTAAAAATAATTTTTTTAATTTGAAATCTCCTAACCAATTAGGAAATTTCTATAATTAAAAATTCTAAATTAAATTATAAAATTTTCTTAATTAAATCTATGACTAACTATGACGCGTAAAACTATTTTACGCGTATGTCTTACACTATCAGACTCTGATACCACTGTTGGGATCGTTCTAGTGCAATACACATGTTTACACATTTTGCAAATATGCGCAGCGGAAGAAAATAAATAATTATACTTAATTATTAATAAAACACACGCAACACATGTAGGAAATAACAGTGTACAAGGTATTACTCGAAATAATTTTTAAAATAATAAATTATTCTACGCATATCTCTTGGATGACGTTGAATGGGGTTAGCATCAATCGAGCGGTCCTTGTCGAAGTTCCACCTCTACTGATGATCCACGCCAAGCTCTCGTTTGGACAGCTTCCGAAGCCATGAGTCATGTCATCGTCTTCGGTACTAGCCGATGATCGATAACGATTGATTCGAGAGAAATGTCTAATTTCAAAAAACACGCAATAACGTTTGTCGCGATCATTTTTCGGGGCTTTCTAACTATCACCAGCAATCGTATTCCCAGTGTAGTTTTCAGTGGTCAACCTTTGACCGTCGATTTAGGATAAATAGTCAAAACTTTTCCAACATTAATGGAACACTCCAGAAACTTTGTAAGTTTTCACGAACGATAAATCTCAGCAACCACCCAGAACAACTCTAGCAACAACCTGTTAGCTAGAAACTATTTCCGGCATAAGAGGTTGCCTATGGTGACCGATGTTGCGTTCATCCACATGGCCGAACAAAGGCGGGTCTGCGATTCGGTGTCTTATCCACCTCTGCCACGTGGCCGGAAAAACAGGGGACAACTGTCCTTGCTCATGCAAAGGAAGGGCTCGGCAACCGGGAGAAAGATGGAAAATCCATGAAACCCAAAACCAACAATCGTCGGTAACAGATCAGAATCACGATTCAGAGAGAGCACTCGCATGATCAGGGAAAGGGGCAATCGAGCATTTAGGGTTTCCCCTCCCTCTCACGCAGGCCGATGAACTTTCGCGGCAACAAATAGAGAGGAGGAAGAGATCGGGACGGTGAACTTCGCGGCTTCCTTCTCCTCACACGGGCCAGCGACTCTCTACTCTCGGAGAAGAACAAAACGATGTATCAACCCTAACAGGTGTCTGCTAGTATCAGCCCTTAGTGCCAATTCGGATTGAATGAGACTCGAGTTGGACTCAAGTCAAATCGAATCCATTAAGAGGGGTTACATGATCATCATGTATGAGATTAATAGGGTATTAATTCTCTCATCATTAAGAGAGTTGCATGAGCATCATTAAGAGGGTTGCATGATCATCATGCATGACATGCATGGGATTATTAAATGTATTAATTCCATGGAATCCCAAGAGTCACAAACCCTTCACATTCCATGGTTGTATATAAAAAGGGATGAGAGGCTCTTGAGAGAAGGGCTATTGGTCTTCTTCCTCTTCTCTTCTACCTTGGCCGAACCTAGTATTGTGGCTAGCACCACGATCTGGTTCCTCTCCATCTCAGTGTTCGTGTGGATATCGTGAAGGCGCGAACACACTGATCGTGCTGAGATCCGTCAACCTTTGAAGGCAAGAGTTGCTGTCGGAATTGTGAAGGGCTCGCATCAAAAGTAACCTCGATTCCAATAGATAAAATTGGTAAAACAAATATGGTTTCGCATGGATCTTCTGGAAGGATTCTTTTTCCGCTGCGTTTTAAGCGGCTAAAATTGTTTTTAGGCACATGCAGATCCCTACTGAAACTTGTTGTAAAAGATTTATTCATCTCTAGAAGTTAATTGTGAAATAGAAAAATAGCTAATGAGTTATAGAGTTATAGGTTATGGAGTAGAAACAAAGATTTTGAACCACATTGCATCATTTTATTAGCAATTGATGTGTGCAAATTATTTAGGTAGTTATTTGTCTTCATCAACATTAGCAAGCATATCTATCTTTTTAATCCGTCATCAACATTTACTTTTTCACCAAAATCACTCATCACAATGTTAACAAGATAGCTGTAATCTCTATTTGAAAGTTTGTATGTACAAATTAATTAAACCATCTCCCTTAAAACATTGTCATCCCTATCGAAAAGAATTGTTAGACTAGCAATAGAAAAGCTCCAACATAGTGACCATGCTTGAGTTTATTGAAATTTAAGTGGATTGAGTATTTGTAACAATAGTCGTTCGAAAGTAAAGGACCTTGTGGCAAACTGAGGAGATTAAGGCTTGGAGTCAATTTAATTTACTTGTCAAAACAAAAAAAAATAGTACCTTGTCAAAATTCTAATTATTTATTATTTAATTTACACCATATGCATTGAAAAATCGAAAAAGACAACCGTTGACATTTCTAAAAGGATAGCCTTTGATTTGGGTGTTTAATTATAAGATATCTTTTAAAATATAATATGATTGAAAATGATTTTTCTCATATTTATATATTAGATTGAACGCTCTTACGAGATGATGAAATTATTTAATACCATTGACTATTTTATTGATAACTTAAATTTTTAAATCAAAATTTATCAAAAAAATTTACGCTTTCATAACTAATAAGGTTTAAACATATTGAACTCTCAAGTTCTTTTTATAATTTCTGGATTTTTTTTAAAAAAATCAATGGTTTTTTTTTAAAAATTCATTTCTAATATTCTGCCCTTTAGAATTTTAGTCTACCAAATATATAGACTAGTCTTCCAAAGCTAACACATAACGTTTATCATCATAGAAATTTGATTTTTAAACTACTCACCAATTATTATTAGCTTTAGTCTTAGCAAACCAAATCTTCAACATAGTTGTCCAAAAATTACTTTGAACTTTTCCGAGACTAAAACCACTAATCGATCAAAATCTAAAAGTTTTAGTTAACCGAGATTCATTTAGGAAATCAAACGGGAGTTGATTATAAATTTAAAGGCATTGCTTGCCAACTTTGTGTTTGTTGATTTTTATTCTATCTCAAGTTAATTCTCAGTGGGCCACAGATTGCCTAAAGAAAAGGAATGATAACTTTTTTTTCTTTTTGTAACGTCACTATTAGTTTCTCATTGGATTATTTCAGGATATTTTCACCTTAAGTATTTTATAAGTCATTAATTTTATATATTATTCATACCATTTCAAAGATAGAAAATAAATAAAAATGGTTTAATAGAATAACTACCATTTTCAAACACAATAACTACCATTTTCACACAAGTCTTTTATCGTGTTGGGTCTTTTAACTGAAATGCATCAGATAATCTATACAATCCCAACGGTTAATATTGGTAGCAAAAGTTAAAATCATCACATTGACGTTCCCCTCCAATGTGGCCGCCCACTACTTGGACGACTTCGCCCTTAACAATAGTATCGCATGCAGGAGATTAAGGCAACCAGCGGGTATTATCCCAACGGTCAATGTTGCACATAAATATGATGTCATGGGATTCGAACACCTTTGATCATCTCACAACAAGAAAATCATGGAATAGCGATGGAATTAACGACGGAATTTATTTCCGTCGCTATAATTAGCGATGACAATATTTGTTTCTGTCGCTAACGGATAATATAGCGACGGAATATTATTTCCATCACTAATTAGCGACGGAATATTATTTCCGTCATTATAACCGTCGTTATATTGCTACCCTACGATTTTTCCGTCGTTACTTAGAGACGGAATAACGACGGAATATTATTTCCGTTGCTATTTAGCGACGAAAATAATATTCCGTTGCTACTTAAAGTCGGAATTGCGATGGATTTATATATCCGTCACTAATTAGCGATGGATATAATATTCCGTCGCTAAAGTCACGATTTTAGGGCTCCACCGACCCTTTTCTTTTCTTGCCATGCGCGTTTCTTCGTTCTCTCCTCCGGCGAAAGTTACTGTCGCGGCACTTTCCTCCCTCCGGCACTCTCTCGCGCACTCTCCTCCCTTCCTCCGGCACTCGACTTCCTCCCTCTGGCACTCGACTCCGGTGTTCTCTCTCGTGCGGCGATTTCTGCTCGCGGCGCACTCTCCCAGCGTTCTCTCCTCCGACGATTTCTGCTCCAACGTTTTGTCCTCCAGTGATCTCTGCTCCGGCGTTGTTCTTCTCCGGCACAGTTTCCTCTCCGGTAAACCATTCAGCTGAAGCCACGATTCTGCTCGAAATTAATCAAATTTTGAAAGGGTTAATTGATGATTAGATTAATTAAAGATTTATGGTGAGTTTCAATTTTGTTATGGTTAATTAAAGATTTAGGGATAATTGAAGATTTAGGGTTACTTGCATATTTGTTAGGATTTAAGGTTATTTAAGTGTATTAGCAGTATCAAATTAGTTGTGATGCCAGTATAAATATGAGTATATGATAAGTATAAAATTAGTATAAATTTGCTTGTGATATAATTTATTTGTGATGGTTTAGGGTTGATATTAATCTTGAATCTAATTAAAATTTGATTGTAATAATTTAGAATTTATAGTTATTGATTACTAATTAATTTCCTTCCTAAGTAAATCTTTATGTGGATATATAAATTTTTTATGTATAATAACTTAATAAAAGAAAATTAAAATATCTAAAACAATAATGAGTTTAATTATTTAAGTAAATTAGCTGCATAATTTAAAAAATAAATTGAATATGAATCACTAAAATAATTAGATAAGTAGCTTAGCTGTGCTAATGAATATGGTTAAAATATATGTAATCATATTTTTCATCTTGAACATAATTATACAATAGATTATTTATATGTGTGCATTAAAAAGTACATAAAAATAATTTAAATTATGTGTGCATTAAATTTAATATATTATTTATATTCAATTAAAATTTATTTTTGTAAAAACTTATAATGTATATGAATAAAGCTTGGATGTACAATAGATTAGACGATGGATTTATCCGAGCTGAATTTTATGCTGGAGTTGAAGAGTTTGTGAACTTTGCTAAGAGTCATCCAGAATGCATAAATGGTGCAGAGTTACGTTGTCCGTGCAATCATTGCAAATGCCGAAATAAAGTTTTCCGTGATGAGGATACCGTGAAAGTGCATATCTATAAAAATGGTTTTATTCTAAACTACTACAATTGGTACTGTCACGGGGAGCCTTATGTCTCAGAACGAATTGGAACTTCGGCTGCTTCTTCATCTGGTAGAACTGTTATAGAGGAATCAACATATAATGATCATATGATGCAATCAATGGTTTATGACGCAATTAATGCAGTTGATTCATCTAATGTAGATAAACTACTAACACCTGCAGTTCAACAACTATATGACATATTAAAGACGAGTGAAAGAGAAGAGGTATTCCATCTGGTCATTCTCAACTATCAGCTACTGCAAGGTTATTGAATATCAAAGATGAACATCATTTCTTAGAACGATGTTACGATGACATTTGTTAATTGATGTCAGAGTTGCTTCCTGCTGATCACCAAATGACTGATAATTTCTACAGTATAAAGAAATTAGTAAGGGGCTTAGGGTTGCCCATAGACAAGATCGATTGTTGTGTAAACAATTGCATGATATATTGGAATGAAGACAGTGAACTGATTGAATGCAAAATTTGTAGTCACCTTCACTACAAGCATCGTAGTTGCATTGCAGGAAAGAAAAAGAAAAATATTGCATGGAAGATTATGTATTATTTTTCCTTAACTGCTAGACTTCAACGCTTGTATGCATCTGCCGTCACAGCTTCCTACATGAGGTGGCATCATTAGCATATGCACGAAGGAGGTATAATATGTCATTCTTGTGATTCTCCTGCATGGAAACATCTTAATACAATATTTCCTACATTTGCGATGGAACCACGTAATGTGAGATTGAGACTTTCTGCCGATGGATTTCAAACATTTGGTCAGTCAAGACAACATTATTCATCTTGGCCAATTATTTTAACACCTTATAATTTACCGCCATGGATGTGCATGAAAGACGAATTTATGTTTCTGATTGTACTTATTCCAGGTCCAACGAACCCGAAAGAAAAGATTGATATTTTCTTGCAACCTCTAATTGCCGAGTTGAATGAATTATGGAATGTAGGATCAAAGACTTATGATGTTGCAAGTAAAACCAATTTTACCTTGTATGCTGCTTTATTATGGACAATTAGTGATTTTTCAGCATACTCAATGTTATCGGGATGGAGCACAACTGGTAAATTAGCATGTCCACATTGCATGACCGAGTCTGATGCATTTTCATTACCATGTAGTAGAAAGGTCTCTTAGTTTGATAATCACCGTAAAGTTTTGCCACTTGAACATCCTTTCAGGAGAAATAAGAAAAACTTTTTAAAAAATGTTGTAGTTAGAAAATTACAACCAACAATGAAGTCAGGTGCAGAAATCATTGACTAAATAGACAGTTATGAATTTCTACTAATATATGATCAAAATTCTGAGGAGATAAATAAATACATTGTCAGGATGTGCAAATGTAGTTGGAAGAAAAGAAGCATTTTCTGGGACTTGCCATACTAAAAGTTTTTATTGATTCGACATAATTTAGATGTGATGCATGTCGAAAAATTTTTTTTTGATAATATATTTAATACAGTGATAAATATTCCTAGAAGAACTAAAGACACTGCAAAATCACAAGAGGAATTAAAAGGATTGGTTAACAGACCTGAATTACATCAGAATGAAACAACAAATCAATATCCAAAGGCTTGTTATACATTAGACAGAGAAGGTAAACAAGTTTTATGTAATTGGTTGAAACAGATAAAATTTCCTGATGGGTATGCTTCCAACATGGCACGATGCGTGGATATGAATAGGTTAAAAATGTTTGGAATGAAGAGTCATGATTGTCATGTGTTCATGCAAAGACTTATGTCAATAGCTTTTCATGACCTTCTGCCTAATAATGTTTGGCAAGCACTTACAGAACTGAGTCTATTTTTCAGAGATTTGTCTGCCAGGTGTATTATGACGGCCGATATGCTTAAGCTTGAAAAAGATATTCCTGTCATATTATGTAAGCTTGAGCGTATATTTCCACCAAGTTTTTTTGATTCAATGGAACATCTACCAGTTCACCTACCTTATGAGGCACAATTAGGTGGTCCTGTTCAATATAGATGGATGTATCCCTTTGAAAGATTTTTGAGAAAATTAAAGAATAATGTTCGCAACAAAGCCAGAGTCGAGGGATCTATATGCAATGCTTATTTGGTTGAAGAAGTTACTTCTTTCTGCTCCTATTATTTTGCTGATAATGTCAACACGAGACATCGCAAGAATCCCAAAAATTATGATGATACTCAGCCAATTGATCCTTCATTGCTGTCTATTTTCAAGTTTCCTGGCAAACCATTTGATACTTCTAATTCAAGATGGTTAAACTATAGTCCTCTCCTTTGCTCGCTTAGCAAGTCTTCTTTGCCTCCCGAGGCACAATTGAATTGACTTCTGTAGAGTATATATTGTTATAATATATAAGGGTCGAATTTCAATAAAGTCGAAAAAATGCTCTTCTTCATAGTGACCAATCGTAGCTTATCGATTTAACTCCTCATAGATAGTTGTAGGGGGTGATCGTGTGAAGCTGCTGGGAGCGTTTGGTTGGGCGATATCATTGATAACCTTAGTTATTTGTCTAAGATTATCAACAATAACCTTGTTTGATTCAGGTTAATTATGATCAATTCTCAAGTAATACAGCTTCCTCATCACATCAGTAAACGAGTTATAATTCGAGAATAGATTACTTTGACAGCTTAAGTTTTTCTATGATTCTGAAAATTAATGAAATTTTTTTTATGATTATCTTTCAATTTAAAAACTGAGTTAATTAGAAAGTAGTGTGAAGCCTAATTGGAAATAAATTAATTAATTTAATAAATTTTAATTTAAATACTTATAATTTAAATTTCAAAAAATTAATGAATTATATTTAGTAATTTAATGAATTATTTTATTAAATTAATTATTTTAACAAATTATTTAATTAATATATATATAAATCTATTTTAATTTTAAAAAAAATAAAATTAATGAATTATATTTATTATTTTAATGAATTATTTTATTAAAAAATATATTTTTATGAATTATTTTATTAAAATATTAAATTTATTTTAATTTTTTAAAAATAAAATTGATGAATTATATTTATTAATTTAATGGATTATTATATTCAAATATTATTTTAAAAAATTATTTTATTAAAATAAAATTAATGAATTATATTTATTAAAATAATTATTTTAACAAATTTTTTTATTAAAAATATATGTATATTTTTATATTAAATCTTAAAAATAAAATTAATGAATTATTTTTTAAAAATAATTATTTTAATCAATTATTTTATTAATAAATGTATAACTTTATTTTAAATTTCAAAACCATCAGTTTAACAAATTATATTTATTAAATTAATTAATTATTTTATTAAAATAATTATTTTAATGAATTAATTTATTAAAAATATTTAAATTTATTTTAAATTTAAAATTCATTTATTTGTTGTAAATGACAAAGATATGTGGGCTTACAAATACAAGCCGAGTAAATAATTGATCATCAAGATCTTGATTACTTTTGTTGTGTGTCCATGTGATTACTTGAAACTTGATTACTTGGTTACTTGAGGGAAATAAATTGTAGCTTTGAATAAAACCTATTTCGTCACTTTCTTCTATCATGGACAAAATATGTCGATAACATAAGTTTAGAGATCGATGAAGAAAAACTAATATAGTTATTAATGAAAATTTTTCCTAGTTTTTTACGTTTTTGTTGGTTGCGTTTTACTTTTTGTAACATGGAAAATGTATGACGTCTGGAGTTTGTTTTTGGGCTGAATGTGTTATGACTAATAAAATTATTGATCGATGTTATCAATTGGACTCACTTTTTTTGCATGGGAATACTATTGGAAATTAACTTATCCTCCCACTTTCATCTTCACTGAGTCTAGTACGCTGTTTTTGTCTCCTACTTAGTACCTTCTCGGTCTCATACTACAAAAATAATACTGATTAGCAATCAAAATTTCGATCGCTAAATCCGATTAACGACTGATTCAAAAAATCACAAAAAAATTTATCATAATTGAATTTAGTGACTGAATTTGAATTCTACCGCTAAAATTAGCGACTGAATTCTGTTTCGGTCGCTAAAATTAACGACCGATTTAGATTTCGGTCGCTAAATTTAGCGATCGAATTCGAATTCGGTTGCTATTTAACGATTGATTTTCACATTCCGTCACTAATTTATAAATCAAATCAGAATTTCGTTGTTAAAATTAGCGATCGAACACAAATTCGGTCGCTAAATTTAGCGACGGAAATCCAAATAGGAGCGCAACGTTTCGACCCGATAACAACCACTTGATAGTCTCCCTGACATCCATCTATTTCACAAGATCTTCTTGATATATCCCCTTTCTCTTATAAATTACATCGCTTTTCTCTTGCTGCCAATGCTTGAGTTCTTCGAAAATGTCTTCTTCTTCCATTGTTCTTTTCACCTACGACGTGCTCCTCCTCTACGTGGCCGAACACGACGCCTACCACCGGTTGGTTGTGCTAGGCCACTCCTCCACCGATGCCCGAAATATCGTCGCCATCCTCATGTGGCTCGACACCATCGACGTCAACGCCCTCGCGCAACTCCACATCCACGCCAACAATCTCGCCATCGTCTTCGGCATCACCAACGAAGCCAAGGTCATCCTTAGCTGCTTTCTCAGCGACGAGCCTCCCATCCTCGACGCCCTCGTCGCCCTTCCTCTCATCGCCTCCCGCCCGCTCAACCTTCTATTCTTCCAACACCACCGCAACTCCGCGATTCAGAGCCTCACCGACATTCTCATCAGCATTGGCCAGGTCATCTTCAACGACAGACTATAAGGCATCTTAACTTGGTACGACACAGCGGCGGCAGAAGCCTACAGGCTGAATCTGTCACCTCTTCAATTACCGCCGGAGCTGGCGATGCCCTCCAAGGATGCTGTTGCGGAGTTGTTGACGGTGCTAGAGGACCAACGATCGATCTTTGTCATGTTCTCCAAGAGGCATCCCCTAAACCAAGAAGAAATCGCAGAGTACTTCACCAGTAAATTGGGGAAGTGCTTAGAGAAAGTGTGGGTGTCATCGGGTGTAGTGCCGGTGTACGATAAGGTTATATTCGAGCAGAGCCGGCCCTGGCCCAGGGCAACTAGGGCGCCCGCCCAGGGCCCAAAATTTAAAGAGGGCCCAAAATTTTAATTAAGTGGGTAGAATATCAGAAAATTTTATGAGATTATTAGATATGGATTAAACCCGTTAACCCGGTTGGAAAACTTATAGCTTTCCTGTTTCCCGAGTTTATGATCGCCTCTCCTCTCCAACCGATCGGCGAACGACGCTCCCCATTCGAAGCCAGAGAATGCATCGCGGTGGTTGCCGGCGGTCAGGAGCGTCGCCCAACGGGCTTGGATCTCGTCGGGTGGGCTGGAACAGATTGGGTGGCGGCGGCGATTAGCGCGACGTGAGCAGAGGAGTTCAGATATGAGAAATCGAGATCGGTAAGTTAGGGTTTCTTCGGATTTGTGGTTTTTCCTTGGAATTCCTTCAGATTTTGGAAGTTCTTGGATTCATAGGTTGTGGAATTGGAGAGCACGGTGGTTTTTGATCGGAGAAGAGGAAGGCAGAACTTGGAACTAGAATCGGAGATTTTAGGGCAACAGAGGTAAGGTTTCTGAATCTAGTTGTGGTTATTACTTGGATCAAATTCTGAATGGTGATCGGATTTCATGGTTTCGGGATTTCGATTTTGGTGGGGTTGTGATGTCCTGTGAGATTCCGGTGAGATTCTTCCATTTCAGTGGCATAGCTTATTTCTTCCAGTGAGTTTATTCACCAAATCCCTTCTCATGAACCTATGCAGTTTTG